>JAHWFP010012636.1:0-14285 GCA_023313725.1 Lithobius niger
GCTAATGAGCCCAATTAGTTTTGGAACACACGAGGCGATCTTTACAGGATCGGTTCGCCGATTCGAATCTATAGGTCACATCCCTTGAATGAAACGTAAGTACATAAAGGTGGCTTACTGTATTACGTTGTTTCTAGTGAATGATATTCTCTAATGGCTTACTTATTTCCAATTTACCTATGTTTGCATAAATAATGCCTAGTGAAGAAAACCGTAGGTCTGCCATCTTACGTCACTGGTTTCACCGGACAAACTGTTTTAAAGAACATTTGAGTCCGATGCTCCAGGCGTACTCATCTCAGACGGATCGAGAAATTACCGTAAATCGCCTTAACGCCCTTGGGCTGTTAAAATTAATTCGAAAACAAAAAGGAGTTGGGCATGACAAAGGTATAATTCAATCATTACGAACCTTAGCAACACATTAAAACTGGCAGCTGCCTCTCCACTGCCGACTAAACCATGGGCTTTCAAACAATATGAATCTTAGCAACACATTAAAACCGACAACTACCGACAAAACCACGGGCTTTCAAACAATATTAATCTTACCAACACATTAAAACCGACAACTGCCGTTTCACTGCCGACAAAACCATGGGCTTTCAAACAATACGAATTAGCAACACATTAAAACCGACAACTGCCGTTTCACTGCTGACAAAACCATGGGCTTTCAAACAATACGAACCCCAAAACGTGTCTTAGACTGAAATGTAATTACAGTTAGTATTTATTTATTTGGTTCTTACCAGAGCTAAAGCCGTTATGCTATGCGCTCTTTCTACAGACTAGTCTAACGCTACTTACACTACTTACTCTATTCTCTCTATACAGCTAGCATACCACCGATATAATAATGACTTCAGTCACGTACGCAAAACGCTACAACAACCATGGGCTTTCAAACAATACGAATCTTTACAATCTCCTTTTCTAAGCCTACTCACGACGGGCCAAAAACTTGCCTAATGCAAAGAGTGGCGGGTCTTCCAGCACGCCATAGTAATAGCAAACATACCAGTTTAATATTGATAAATATTCACCTTCGAGAGTTGCATTCTGGACTCAAAACTTAAAGACACCTAGCACTTGCATGAAGTTGTTTAGTCAGCTTGGGAATGTAAACGAGTTATTGAGAAAAATTATCCGTGGGACCGACTTGTATTTGTAACGAGAATACCTCATTGCAATAAAACAAGTTGGCAGAACACTATCTGACTAGGAATTTAATTTAGTTCTCAAGCTCACTCTACCGAGCGAAGGATACATTAGTTCATTTTCGATATTCACTGGGCAGAAACCTCCATGATTTCTGCCCTGTCCTCCGCTGGGGAGTGATTTGCTGCTTCATTTATAGGATTTCTGCCCGGTGCTCCTCTGAGCAATACTTTGCAGCTACGTGTATTTGATTTCTTCCCAGTGCTCTAGTCGAATTGTATGGGCAGCCGTTACTGGCGTTTGAGCTGCCACCGTCCTGTGCCGACGCGCCGGACGTTTGTGGGTAGACCCGGCGGACGCCATACCGATTAAAGACTAAGGTCATCGGTCCCAGCTCGGCGCCGGAATGGTGGCGACTGTTTCTGAGCCTGTGGCGGATGTCCTTACGGAGGATCTTCCAATAAGTTCGTGTCTAGTCCAGATTCTATTATAATAGGCCTGTGAGCGCATGTATGCCATGACATGCATTATAGTCATGGTGTCATGCTTCGTTTGCCATGGTTGCCACTTGTTGTAACTCGGATTATTATTTCATTCCATTCCAATTCCTCCTAACTGTAACACCTAGGAGTGAATTTGTTATAATTTTTTTGCCTTTTATCTAGCCACTATTTAGATCTCTTACACAAAAATTATCTGCAACGTCATGTAAGTCTTTCTCCTATTATTTATCACCGATATTTTCTGTTTTTTCCCCCTAATGTTTCAAGTCCCGCAAATAGATGTAAAACCGCAAGGGTTATTTTGCGTGTAAGTTGTTGCAACTTAAACCACAATAATTCCCAATGGAACCAAATAACCTGCGTAATAATTTCACGTGTTTACCACGTTTAACGTTTAACGTTTAATGTTTAACGTGTTTACCATTAATTACCACTGAACTCTCGTCAATACAGAAATTCAACCCCTCAAATATTTGAGGGAGAAATTTCATTTCTGAACTAATTTCTTTCAAGTGCCAAAGTTCCTTTGTAGTCAGTAAATCTGAATCAAATCGAAACAAAATGGCGAACGTTATCGTGACCAAACCAAAAAAAAAAAAACAGACAAACCCCCACAAAATCCAATTTCAGCAGAGTATTTCGCTCGGTTAGTAATACCAAAAATGATGAACTATTAGTGGGATAACCATACTCATATTTCAGCCGTTTTCCACGGGTCAGGTAGATGATGCACTTTTTAATGTTCGCCAAAATTTAATCAGTGTCTTAATTTTCGGCGAAACGGGATTCCCGTTTCGCCGAATCAAGTCTCGCCTAATAATTTTTTTCCAAAATACGTGCCTCGCTCGGGCTTCCGAGCTCGTTGCGGCTAAACGTGTAACATCGGAAACCGCAACTAATGACAAATTCCTTCCGATTAGGAATGCATCTCCAACTTCTCCAAAGTCACATTTAAAAAAAAAATAATATGATTCGGTGAAACGGGATTCGGCACTAACGTGAATTCCCCTTTCACCGAATATTAATCAGAGCAAAATTTACGGCGAAAAACGGGAATCGGCGAAACGGGATTCGACGAAACGGGTAGTTATGTTTCTGCAAAGCAAACTTTCTAATCAAACTGAAAACAGAAGAGAGTATTAATTCTGTGTTTCAGCTGGAGGTAAAAATTATGAGGTAAGTGACAATTATTGCAATTTTAATTTGTTTTTCTCTTTACCCTACCGATTGCTTACAATTTTAACAACTATATGACTACACGGCGCTTTTGTGAAACGAAACAAGCCAACGGCACTAAACAAAACCGTGCTTGCTAATTCTAAAGGCTGTACCGATTTTTAATTGGTTTGTCGATTATCCCAACAGCTTAGTTTCTCATTTCTCAAAAGGGCGTTGTTTGTTATGGCGCAGCTAATAATGTTCTTGACATTTAAGCGCGGTGACTCAACACCTTTAATAAGCGACCAACATCACGAAACAACAAATTAGCAACAACAAGAAGCGCCTAACATGACATTTCCCGTAGAGCTAGCCATTTTTTTTCTCTCTAGAATCCGTTGTAACGCCTGTTTTACCTTTACCTTCTGTAGCCTGTATCCATTCATTGAAAGTGCGTAAAGAGAAGAAAACATATTTTATGGGTCAAGCCTTTTCTGTAACAGAGGTGAAACGTGAAAATGGGTCGCTCAGAAAGGAGCCGTGCTATTTTCTCCATCAAAAGAGTCAACATGTTTTCGTGAAATTAAAATCGCAGTGAACTTCTTGACTGTAGGGGTTGCAAAATGCATTAGTTTTCTCACGAAGCAGCCACGCGTTTACGCTCCACTGGATGCCTACTGCAGCTTTCGTGAACAGTACGCGTCGTAATTTCCTAGCTTAAAACAGTCATTCGGCTACACGCTAATGCCATAGGTTGGAGGGTAATTGCCTCCTCTGAATTGCTTGGTGCCTTGAACTTTGGAAACATTCCTCACCAAGTGTAATGACTGTTAAAGGTGAATGCATTCCCAAATAATATTGGTATAATGGACGTATCAAAATATTTTTATGCGTCAGTAGGGCAGCCCCCTCGTATAAGGCCGGTTTTATAGAGCATTGTTGTGATTTCCAGTTTACATGAAAATACTGTGATTTTCCGATAGCAGTGGCCCAAGCTTTCATTAGATTTAGTTAGGGTTAAGAGAAAGAGAGGCCTAGATCCCGTGTTCATTAAAATATTGTGAGTGAAAGAAAACATGACGTCATCAGACAATTATACAGACAATTCCGTTTGACAGACATGTAAACAAAATAAAAGATTTAAGATTATTGAGATTCCCACTGTGGACTTCAATATAATAAGGATTACCGAAATTCCCACTGCGGACTTCAAAAGAATAAGGATTACCGAGATTCCCACTGCGGACTTCAATAGAATACGGAATATCGAGATTCCCACTGCCGACCTCGAGACCATTGCGAACACACAAACAAACAAACAAATCGTACGATCTAAGTTATACAGATTCTGGAGTAGGCTACAACCATAATTCCGGATTGGGCTGTGCATTTTATTCTGATGACCAACTTAGGCTAAGTGGTTTTGTACAACTCTTTCATTGTTGGACCATTGTTGCGGCAGTGGATTTATATCATCAAGACACACTTCTGCAACAATGAAACCGTTGTCTTACCACTAGTAAGAATCACGGCTAGGCGTGGGTTTCTTACTTACGTAAGTAAGAAAACGAAGGTCTTTGGTTCTTACCTAAGTAATAAAAACACAATCGCTGTCCATGTTTACGTATCCCAAATAGTTTTTAAAGTCTTATTAAACTAGTTCACACTTTAAATTAACAACTATTAATTTTTAAAATAGAAAAAATAATTCTAGGCATAGAAAAAGAAGGTGTGGGTTTTTACTTAAGTAAGAAAATGAAGGCCTTTGGTTCTTACTTATGTAGTAAATCTACTACCGCTAGCAATGTTTACGTACGAATGTTTCCAAAATAATATATTTATTGCAGCTGAAGAATGTGCTGAAGGAAAGAGTTAAAATTGATTAAAATAAACAACAAGGCAGTTATTGGAGTTACTGAGTTTTAAAAACGGAGTTGGAGCAAAGAACATTCCCGCCAACAATGGCTCGTGATACTAGCACAACAATGGTTCGGTTACTAACAATGCAAATCGTTGTTGAACAAATATGTTCGACGATGCGCTAACACTCGCTTTATTGCAACAATGGCTCGTTCACTAAAGATTCAACTCGTCATTGTACAAATATGTTAGACGATGGCGTTCTGCATCGGCATTGTCGGCAACAGTGCGGAAGACTTTCGCTTTATTGCCTTCTTGGCTTCGCCATTCGGGTAAACAGCGAAAGTCTTACCTTATTGCTGCCGAACGCCATCGTCAACTGATGCGAAGAGCCTTTACTTTGTTCGAGGTTGGGCGCATACAAGATTAAACATTGTTTCAACACTACTTATTTTATTGAGCTTACGCCGGTCATACAGCCATGCGTTCATTCGTAATACTACTTAAAAACTAACCTAAACAGAAATACCAAAACCATGGCAAACCTAATAAGCAAAGGCACACGGTTGCGGAAAACAATGCGTCATGATCTGCGAAGACCTTCTGATCGTTTTCAAACGAACATCGGTTTGAAAAGAATCCAGCAAAACGGCGAAAATTGACATCTACACATTATAATAATTGTTTGGCTAGCCTTTCATCTCGGACGCAAGAGTTAAAAGACAAAACATTTTTAGTGTAAGCTTTAAAACTTAAAACATCGTCACACCGCGGTATATTTGGTAAACAAATTTGCCGAAAACTAGACACACAGCCATCAAATTCAAAACAATGCTCCAGCATCGCGCATCAGCATCGATTGTGACATCATCAAAAATAACCTGGTATGGATTCATACCGTTGTATGGGTTATTAGTACGTGTGACAGCTCGCCCAGTGCCAACCCGACAGTAAACGGACTTGCTTGAAAATGTGTCGTGGTGGTAATCAAGGTGTTGCGGGAATTCCAAATTAACCTTAACTGATGGAACAAGGCTAGTAGTCGTGGTTCAGTTTTGGTGTTAGTTTAATGTTAAATATGAGTGATCGCGTGTGCTCAAGCTCGCCTGAAGTTCAAGGGCAACCCTAACCTTGGCATTATAGGGCCCGAAATGGAATGTCAACGGTATTAGGCTTACTTGGGAAAATTTGGATTAGTTAGTTCCCAGCTATTTCATTCGTTGACTGCTAAACTAAGTAGCTACGGGGTTGCAGTGCTGAACTAGCAACAGGGTTGGTCAGGCTTGAGTTTAAGTTAGGGGATTGGGGAGATTGGGAAAAATTCTAATTATACGGCCGGAATTACCTTTGCATCTGGGATAGCAGGAGGGCCCAGGTGGAAAAAAGTTTAGGCTAATACCTAATTGTTAGGAGCACCAGGCAGAAGACCAAGCTCGCTCGAGCCTTTACAATTGATGTCAAGCATTATGTACAGGCAATTCATAGCTATGTATTGTTACAACAATTGATCAAATAGGATTATTTCAACTAACAATGAGTATTAATTTTGAAGTGTCAATGGCACATTACAATTTGACGTCATGTGGACTTAGGGCTTGGCAGATTTCACAAATGACGTCATCAGTGTAACCTTGCTGGTGAGGCATAATTTCAACGTTGAGACCCGGAATTAAACTCGCAACACCGTTCAAAAGCAGTTAGTCACCTCAAAACGCTAAAAACATCAAAGTTGAATTAGCACCAAAAACCACGAACTGCAAAGTTGAAAACCTCAAAAAGTTTAACCTCGAACCTCAAAATTTAAAAGCCTCAAAACTGAATTAGGGCCAGCATAAAACTCCGAAATGCCTGAAAAATTACAAATGAATGGATTTCTTTGGGTTTTATAATGTCCCACAAATTGGGAAGATGTTCATAAATTTAAACTGCTAATGCAGGCTGTCTGGCTGGCTGTGCGCTTGTTTCAGATGTCATTTTATATTATTGTCTACTATTATTGTCTCTTCGCCTGTCTTAGTCGAGCCCCCTCAAAATCAATATATTCCTTCTCTCCTCCACCCCTCGCCCTCCTTCCCAAACGCAGCGGGACAGCCGGCTTATTTATCGGATGGATTGAAAATATCTCCCTCAATGGCGCCATGGCGCCATGTGCTGCCCATCGGAACCTTACCAGGCGATGACCGTGTAAGGTCATCGGTCCCCGATTGACATTCATTGAGGCAGTAATGTTAAACCCAGTTGTACACCCGTTTAACTACTTCGACACTCATGCAGCGCTTTAAATCCTGCACAGACGTTTTCTCACTGTTATTTAACGATGCAGTGCTGAATTAGGTTTCGATAATTATTTATTGGCCCAGCCAGCAAATGAGAATTAATGCTCGAGTGAACTTGGATTTTGCGTGTTTGTGAGTTTGTCTGCTGGTCAAGATAAATATGTCATCTGGCCGAATCTCTCGTATTTCTTGTATTTATCTCTAATTGCCTTTATCTCAAAAATAGTTATATAAAATAGTACTGATGACTTGTCTCAAAATAAGTCATCAGTACTAAAATACGGATGTGAGCCTTTAAAAAATGTAATGCTGTTATTGGGACAGGTACAAGAAAAAGAATGTGCAAGGCATCAGCGTCGCACTAATACGTGTAAAATACGAGTTGACACGTATTAGCCCGAAGCTGATGTCTTACATGTCTTTTTCTTGTATCTCTTCCTTTAGAGCTTTAGTTTTGTTTTTTGTAGGCTTAAATCCGTATTTTTTATACCTAAGCTTGTTTTACCACTAATGTATTATAGCAACCCTCGCCTGGCCGAGTAGTTGTCATCTTCGGAATTCAATTACACGCATAGTTAAATCATTTTTCACAATATTATAAATACAAATGTTATAATGTACTAACGAAGTTATGCGGGAGTCCGCAATTTAATAACGTAATCAATGTACATTCATTCCATTCTGTCTCTTTGTTTGGACCGCGACCGGAACAAATATTAGAATTCAGAATTCCATTCAGCCTTCATTCGAACCAGATATGAAAATTTAACCCTCGGCCGTGTTGAGATGAATAATTCCCCGAATCCCCCAAAATGTTTTTCCCAACTCAACTCTCGGGCAGGAAATTCAGTAATTATCATCAGGCGACCATCTAAATAACGTGACGGGCGAACAGTCAGCTAAAACAACGACTGTAAACCGGCCCTACAATAATCTTGCCATTGAAACTCTGGGTTAATATCGTCCCTACGTCGCGCCTCGCGATGTCACTCTGCTCGGCTCGCCATAAATACCGATTGCCGAGTCGCTTGACTCTTCCTCTCTTCATACCCACATTGCAGCATCACTCCACTCGTCTTCAGACCTACCTGCTCGCGATTAATTACGTCATCCACTTTACCTTGGCATGCCATACATGCAGTTCATAAAGCACCGAACAGAACGAACCAAACGCACCACTTTTGGTCAAAGGCTACCTGAATGTAAAGGCTTAACGCTAGAAATTCGATGCGTCGTCCAGTTAGCCACCGATTCTGCCACCAGTCGAGCTACTTACACCCCAAAAATGCACTGCTCTAGCATGCGGACTGAATTGTGAAAGGTACGTGTGACACGCGATAGGCGGATTTTAAACTTAAAACACCGCATTGACACCAAATTATTAAAATTTAACAACAATGGCTTCATGCTACGTACCTCTTTTTTCACTCGATGACAAAACAAAGCCTCCGGAGGTTTAATTTCATGAATTTCAAGCAGAAGAGCAACCAAGGTACGTGTGTAGTGTATTGTACTGTATGATACGCTACGGCGTTTTCAATTCTCATTAAAAATGTGTTAAACGATCCTTGACGTAGCAGTAAATCGTCCGAAGGCTTCAATATAGTCACCATTACCGTAAAATAATGTGCGTTTAGCGCTGCAACACCGGTAAATCTAATAATGAGAAGATATCACGTTTTTGTGCATCTCGCATACACTAATCAATGCTACGATTGGGGTTTTTCGTTCTTCGTGCTTTCAGTTCAGCGCAACGCTAGGACGACGCGTCTATCGTGCTACGTGAAACCGAGCGATAAGTCTTTTAAATATAGGTAGTCTTGGTTGGTGACAGTTCAGCTCATTCCCTACCATAGTCGTGTTGGTATGGTTTGCTTACGTCAAACATCGTCAGCGATGAATCTGTTTCCGGTACCTAGCGCATGCTCAAAAGCTTCACCACTAGCAAGCACCTGCAACCACCTCCCCGAGATGGTTTGCAATTTTGCATTGCTGGCGCCTGGTTACATCCATTAGCGTAGCCTGGTCCACGTCTGGTCACGTTAAAGGTATGACGTAACGAGTGCTCTGTTGAGCTTGATGATTTTTCTGCGCTGTGATTACAGTTTCGGAAAGTACTAAACGGCTAACGCAACGTTACCGCGCACGCGCGACGTCAAGTGTGGAACCAAACTGTCTCTAACAGTGGTGCGTTCTGTTCGCTCTGTTCGGTGGTTTAGGAAGATACTGTTTGTTTTTTTGCTTCGTCACTCATTCGTGGGCTGAAATAAATTTTAAACCTAAATACCGTACTTAACTTTGATCTGCTAATGATTTTATTTAACCACTGTATCTCCCTGTTATGTTTTGATCGTAGCAGCTGACTTCTCGTCACCTGTTATGCTAATTTCCTTTCCCCATATTACCTCTTCTGATTGGCTGCTTGGAGTCACTCCACTCGATCACTTCGTCGTGTCTCTGCTTGTGGCAGGGGCGTCGGCTACCGTTTGCTCCAATTTTAAATTTTCTTCGTGATCACTTGTTCAGTTTTAACCCATATTTTAACCAGTTGCCGTGTGCTTTAATTACTACGCCTGGAATGATGGTCAATCCTTCGCCATGAGAGACGTAAGGAATTCTCGTCGTCCAGCCTAAGGGCGCGTTTACGCAACGACTCGCCTTTGCATTCTCGCAGCTAGAACTCAATCGCGATGGCAAAGGTGAGATTGCCATGGTAACAACGCTAAATGGATTAGCTAAATCCGACATCGTTTGAGTAAATACTTGCAGTCTTATAATCCGTGCCAATAATATAAATAATTCCTCATGACGGAACAATTTTCCCAAACGCTTCTGAACTCTCGTTATTTGCTGTTTTCGTTGCGAGGCGGCAGACATAAAACCGCCGCCATGTTGGAATTTCAGATGATTTCTAGCTTCTAGCTGCGAGAATACAAAAGCGAGTGGTTGCGTAAACCCGGCCTAAGGGCTCGTTTACGCAACGAGATCTTCTCGGTCGCCGAAAGCTATTTGCTAGACAACCGTTATTTATTTACGATTAATGTCCCGTTTCTATTAAATGAATGCGGTAATAGACAACAAATTAAATGTATTATAAATAACAACACGGACAAAGAACAAAGTGCAACTGTCATTTTAAACATTGCTACAACATTGTTGTCATTTCACGCTATTTCCAAAATTTGCTCTTCTCGCTGAAAAAAACAGCTCCTAGCAGTGATCAAACGACGGCAGAATAAATAGCAACTCGCAGCGAGAATTCAAAATCCAACATGGCGTCCATTTCGGAGTTATCGAATCGAAGACAAACCTTCGAATGCCGGTATTCAGGAATCTGTCCATCGTCGTGTACTGCAGTAAAAATTGTTTTCTTGTTGTCATAAATCGACGCTGTCTTGTTGCAAGCACCGTACGTCGTGTCGCGAGGCACGAGGAGAAAATTTGCGTCCGCGTTGTTGTCATGGTTACTACGTATAGACAACTCGAAAGCCGCATTCTTCGACAACGGCGAGAAGCAGCCAGCAGATTTAGTATTGACCTAGTAAAAACTAGTAAGCGAGAAAACTCTCCTTGCGTAAACGCGCCCTAAAACCTGCTCCTCGGATGAACACTGCCGCAAAGTCCAAACTAAGGTGATGGTTACTATACGTTTTGCATAACCCTTCGTTGTAATTTGTTTTTTTTAAGCCGCCTTGGTTTTCCGTGGGCCTGTTTTCCGTGCAATCTCATGAACCGTTCGGTATAATCCCGTACCGAGAAGCTTTATTTTCAATAGTCCCCCCCCCTCCCCTTATTCCGTTGCGTGACGTCTTTTGGGGGTGGCGTGTATTGAAAATTCGGCAGTCAAAAGTCCTGTGCAGGTACCAGTTTTTCGTCACGCGATGTTAAGTTTGCCTGTAACTAACTAATAACCCGTAACGTGACGTCCAGTCTGTGCATAATGACCCCCCCCCCCTTATTTCGTTACGTGAAGCGAAGCCTAGGATTCGGGTGGCTTTTGAGCACTTTAACTTCCGATACCCCATAAGGTGATGACTCCGAAGTCAAACAAATAACTCGTTACGTGATGCCCGAATTTAGTCCATTTTCCGCAGTTGCCCGGTGTTTTCGGTTAAGTGCTAAAATCGAGTTATTCTTGTCACCGATATCTCTTAAACGCAACTGGACGTCAGAGCTAATTGTCAGTAACTATGTTCTTCTGTAGTTGAGTGACTTTCGGTTTTAATTAAAAACTGCTTATTGAAACTAAGGTTTGACTGAGTGTGTTTTCCTTGCATGATGTTTGAATTCGTGAATCATATGTTGCAAGTGTTTTATTAATCTTTAACAGTTTGGTTTTGAGTTCGGTTCGCGGCCGTAAAATCCCGCAAAACGAACCCGGGACCTCTTGCGAGTTCCCCTAGACTGTTTATTTCCCCCCGCTGTTTTATACAAGGTAAGGTATCTGCGCATTTTAACAACTAGTGAGCGACACCTAATACCCAGAATCACAGGACCACTGTATCTTTCGTTTGTATCAATGGGGGACTCATCCGTTCATCCCTCTGTTAACATATTCGGAAAAAAAGTTTTCATTGTGTAGCCTATGTCGTACTATGTTATTTTTTCGTTACCTTTTAATTTTGGCCGTATTCTATGTTAACTAGAGCCGTCGTCTTTTTCGATGTCGACATAATGGAGCGGGCTCCGCTTTCTTTGCTGTTTGGATGTTTGGCTAAAAAGGATCGGCCTTTGACAGTAGTGACATCATTCCACCAGGCAAAGACGGCCAAGGTGAGCTAGCTATACTTAGCTGTGAGAGTATCATGAAAACGTTATTGATACATCTTTCTCTCTGTGAATGTGGATACTCATCCATTAATTTTAGTTTTTCTTTATCCTGGCACCTTTCCCTTACATTTTCCACAATTTGAATTTAGGCCGCGTTGGGATTTAACCTCAACATGACAAAAATATTAAGGCTGGGCCAATCACCTTTTTTCTACCCGAGCCGATCATTGAACGAAACTGGCCGATACCAAATCCTGACCCGACTACCGATATCAAATCCCCAATAAAATTTTAAAAAATTGCCTTATAATTTCTAAACAATAAGAGACAGCTGCTTGGGGTTTGGACCATTGGAAAGGTGGTGAAAAAACGTTGAAAATGGTGTATTCAAACGCCAAAATTGGTCGACGAAATTTGAAAATATCTTCAGTTTGATTTATTACCAATCTCTCTGGGTTTTATATACCGATCCCGATTTCCACCGATATTGATAATGTCGGTAAGGAATTATGTGAGGCATTCTGAATCGGTAATCGCGATCGGCCCAGCCTTACAAAATATGCTTTTAGTTGCTTACAGTTAACAGAGACGTGTCCGCTTGTGAGGCCAGAAGAGAATTTATTAGGGGCCCTGGCCCGAAGCTGTATATCCCAAACAGGCTGGCTAGTGAGGCCGGAAAATTGTATTATGAGATCTTGGCCCATAGCCGTACACCCCAAAACAACGTTACTCAATTCAATTCAATTTATTTTCCCGGAGCCTTGACCCGCTGTCGTACGGGGCAAGGCACAAAATACAAAATACAAACCAAAATTACCAACCATACTCACCTCAACATCTCTACTTCTAGAAAAAAACAAACAAACCTACGTCCTACAACCTGCGTCCCCTTGCCTAGAGAGGCATGAAGCATAAAGTATCAAAAGCCCACTCCCACTGCTAACCAGAGCATCTTGACGCACACTGATACCTTGGTTCAATCGACGACCAATGGGGGGGGGGATTGAGGCTTAATGGCGCGTCGACAACTTGGTCATTAGCGCCAACCTCAGTCACAGTGCAGTGGTCCGGGTTGCCAATGGTCGTGCCGCGCACAACAAAGAGGTTCAAAGGGGGGGGGGGGGGGTTTGCGCGCGTTCAGCCCACCCGCATCTGCCCGACGAAGCCCTAAGGCCCTATGTCTGCAGCACCCAGAATGGATTCTCAGATCACCCACCCAAGTACCAATCGGGTCCAATGCTGCTTAACTTCGGTGGTCTGACGAGAACCGGTGTTTCCAGCACTGCAGGGCCACGCACAACTGCAGCTGTGATCAACAATCAATCTTTTAACAATCGGATGCTTTTAACAATTACAAGCGGCTTCGCCGTCTCGTTGTTGTTTGGATTTTGGTTCTTGCTATTGGTCCATTTTGTCATCCTCATGGTTCGTCAACCCCATGTCCGATTCCGAATTTTATTTTTGATAAACCTTGTCCGGACTCTCGTGCTACTGCATGCAAAGTTTGGTTTGGATAATTCTTGTGTTTTCGCGTGATGCGCGGTCGAAGATTTCATTGGAGTGTCTCCATAGCGGAGCTATACGCTCCAACAACGTCAATGGCAGATTTTTTTTAATGTTTCAGGTCAGAAGGCTGAAATTGCTGATGTGCATAAGTGCCTTAAAGACTGGTCGATAGCTAACGTTTCCGTTTTCCAAAACCTCTTTTGAAGTTTTCAAAAAGTCAACGTTGAATACACGAAGACAAATATTGATAGTTTCAGCGAGTTTGTGTTACGTTATTTATACATGGAGGAAGGAATTGGGCGGTGGGTGGGGTGGAGTAAAACATAGATGCAGCTCGTCAGCCAGTTTACACTTTGATATGTTTTCTAAATTAAGATTTCAAGGGGATATTTCAGTTCTTTAACGAAGACAGATTACAGCGAGAATAATTCAGTTTAACGTTACTTTTCGAGACAAAGCGTGGAGTAGTACGCTTCAGTTCGTCTTGACAGTGTTTCTGGGACCATGGTTGACGGTCTAGCTGAAAGAGAGGCTCCTCTATTATCGGCACAAACATTAAAATGAACAGAACTCACCACTTTGGTAAATGCAATGCAGTGAGCGGAGTTGCAGGACTCATTTTCTTCGTTTAGCGCAGACGTCGATTTCGCTTTATTGCTGGGGCCGATGGTCTCGTTGTAAAGCCTTTAAATCCACATTGATCTTATCTCTTTATCACTTCAAAGCATCTCTTTCGAATCATCAGACACACTTCGGACCATTTTTATCTCCCGTCCCGTAATTATGTACCGTGGTTCGGTCACGGAATTTGATCCAGCGTCCAGTTAGCGTGTCGTCCACCACTCTGACCACTTTGCTGATCTGTCTAACTTTGTTCAGGGTTACGCAGGGCGCGTTCGGACTTGTTTAACTATCTACCATATCACTACAATTGCGCTTGGGGGGGGGGGAGTTAAGGCTTAATGGCTCGTCGACAGCTAGGTCATTAGCGCCAACCTCAGTCACAGTGCAGTGGGTTAAAACTAGAAGCGGCACATTAAGCACACGTTAA
>JAHWFP010012637.1:7703-20228 GCA_023313725.1 Lithobius niger
ACTTCTCTCATCACAGGTTGCACACATTGTTGATTTATATTTTGAAATACTTCAACTGGGTTTCCAAAGGCCACATTTCGGAACTGAATATAATGTTATTCATGAAGCGTGATTGGTTCTGGCTATACTTACTGAGCCCCAATGACACCTGTTTTTTTATAATTGTTGGAGTGCATCACAGATTGAGGGTTTGAAACATTTCAACTGGGCTTCCAAAGGCTGCATTTCAGAACTGAATAGGTCATGCAATAAGCTTTAGTGAACCCTAGTGATGCCAGTTTTATTTATGGCTAAAAACGTTGATTTTTATTCTATTTGCTTTGCTTACTCAATCAGCGCATCCTTTTCAGTCGAGCCTCCTCGCTTTTTCATTTCTGTACTTGGTCTTGCACAACATTCCCTCCACTGGTTGCCCTGTCGTCTTCTCCAATTTCCTCCTGTCCCTCTTTCACCATACAAGCATTAAGTTGCTTCGGCTGACTTAAGGCTCAAAGAAATTAATTAAAAAAAATTAAAGTAAATTATATTTCGTACTGTTTCTTTTTAACAATTGAAGAGCGTTCGTGCAAAACCACACAAATCCATAATAAGTCATTTTGAGATATTTAACAAAAACCTATTGTGCATTACAGCAACTCACAACAATAAAACCAACTATGCTGTTTCTTAGCTCATCTATAACTTACACTATCGCCAACAATTATTATTTTCTTCTGACTGGTTTCTTAATGGCTTTTTTTGGTAACCATTGTTTTGATTTGTGTTGTTTAAAGTAAACGAATGGGATATGTGTCGTTTTGCTTGAAAAGTAAATTAATGTCTGTGGTTTTAAAATTTAAACAATTCATTTTTTTTGGGGGAGGGGGGGAATATGCATCGGTTTAAAAAAAACAGACGACGCCAATATAACTAAAAATTTTACAACCTTTAATTTTGATCTCTACAACTTATGCTGTACGAATGCCCTGTATATAGCCAAAAAAGCACAAAGATTGAAAATTTGTTATTAAAATGGGTATTAAATTACTGGAATCTGCAAGTAGTTCTGAAAAACTTTCTGTTTGATACCACACGCCATCCGCCATTGCTGCAATTGGCTCTTAGGATATGTGTGATTATGATCCAAACAACATTTCAGATTTGTGTGATTATGCTCCAAACAGCTCTTTTATCAAAAGCTTATAAAATGGTGGAAACAAGGTGTTTTGTTCCAAACATCTCACACGTGCGTCAGTCTGTTGATGAAGTGGTCAAAACAGTGGCGACCTCAATTTGTTGGAAAATGTGATATGTGTGGTTTTGCTCGAACGCTCTTCAATTTCCCTTCTTGAGTCGTTTTTGCAAATCGTTTGTGGAGTCCAAAACGTGAAATTAGTTGTATCTGCTTCTCCAGCCGACTTTGAAAATTTTGAACGTTAAATTAGTTGTGTCTGCTTCTGCCTGTAGTTTTTGTAAATCTTAATTAGTCATCGTTTATATTTAGGGAGCACGAACCCAAACTGAGTTATCTGTCCCACTACGATGCGAAGAACAGTATACCTGGAGAAGTAGGTGGACTTGTACAGGTTATTGCCTGTTTCCAAAGTGCTGAGAACTATACAATGTTGAAGGCTGCAGCACTTTCTAATCTATGGCTGCAGGCCGGAGCGATTGTTAGTGTTTTGCACGAGAGAAGCAGGCGATAATTTATTTATCTACCGATGTCCGCATCTCTACCCGACAATAAAGACGCACGCGACGTCGGTAATCATGTAGTGTATGGAGTAGTCCAACAATGCAAGGCGGAAGGAGAAAAACAAAACCGTTTTTTCTTTTGCATATAGAGCAGTGAAATGGCAGTAGTATTATTGTGCATAACTCTATGGTGGAGCCAGTAACTGGGTTAGCTGCAAGGGGCACTGGAGAGCGAAAAGAAGGTCGTCTCACTGAAGCCAATGCTATTAGACTGGATTTCTTAAGTCTATAACGCGCGATTTCTGTTGCTGGAGAAAACAACGGTCTTTTAAGCCTAGAAATCTGCTCTCAAAGCACTGTCTTGACAAGAAGTGCCGTTGTTCTCCGTTACATTTTAATCTAGTGCACCTTGTAGCTATTACCTCCAAAAGCTGTCTCGTAGTCAAAATGACGTCACATGACGCTGCTCTATAGAGCAGTGAAATGGCAGTAGTATTATTGTGTATAACTCTATGGTGGAGCCAGTAACTGGGTTAGCTGCAAGGGGCACTGGAGGGCGAAAAGAAGGTCGTCTTACTAAAGCCAATGCTATTAGACTGGATTTCTTAAACCTATAACACGCTATTTTTGTTGTTGGAGAAAACAACGTATGTTTAGCCTAAGAAATCCGCTCTCAAAGCACTGTCTTGACTAGAAATGCCGTTGTTTTCCCTCACATTTTAATCTAGTGCACCTTGTAGCTATGACCACCAAATTGTACCTCGTGGCCAATATGACGTCACTTGACGCTGTTCTATAGTGTTCTATTATGGCTGCTGACGAAAACTACCGTTGAGCAGTGTGTATTGCTGCACTACGCTCGGCAGACTTCTGAGCCTCTTCACTCTGGGATGCGTGCGAGCTATTCCCTTGCTAGTCGCCATCTTGATCTCCGTACATGTCTGTAATGATGGACACTGACTGTACGCCATGTGCACAAATTGCATCTTTCGTGATGCCTCTCTTGACCGCTTCTGCTGCAACCACATCAAATTACGCTATCTGCTACATTCCTGTGTTGAGTTCCGCAGTCGTGTGATAAATTTCCTAATCTTCATCTCATCCAGCAAGCGTCAACGTCGTCCGCCGGTGACAACACGATCGTCGTCCGCCGATGAGGTAGAGATTCAAGGATCGTCTGCGGCCTTGCAGTGCTCGAAACACCGGTTCTCGTCAGATCCCCGAAGTTAAGCAGCATTGGGCTGGATTGATACTTGGGTGGGTGACCGCCTGGGAATCTAGCTGTTGAGGTCGTACAGTCGTAGGGCCTTAGGGCTTCGGGCAGATGACCTGGAGTGAGTGGTCACTTGTTCCCTGGCCAGCCGGTTGCAGTGTGTAACGTTCAGAAATGTATAGACGGTTTGTAACTTTAGGTAGTTTTCAAGTAGATTTTACAGAGAGTTCATGGTGTACTGGGCCGTTACGCTCTGTAAATAAAATAAGAATAAGGGTTAAAAAGGGTTAAAGGGTTTAACGAGCATTAACCACTCCTGGTCATCTGCCCGAAGCCCTAAGGCCCTATGTCTGCAACAGCTAGATTCCCAGGCGGTCACCCACCCAAGTATCAATCCAGCCCAATAAGAATAAGGATCGGGCTTGACAACAATAGAGTGAATGCGGATTGTTTACAACGGGGTCCTTCTAAACAACGTTGTATCTTTGTTTAGTTACAAAATCACTTGGGGGTTATTTTCCTCGGTCGAGGGTTTGGTGTGTTTACTTAACCTAGAAAATAATTCGGCATGCATTATTCGCTAAACAAGCCAGAATATTCTGTGTTAATGTTGGCTTAATTTGCTTAATTAGACACAACTTTAGTTTGCACAGGTAAGTTACATATGACTGTGTTTATTAATGTCTGAGCTTTTATGCCTCGAGGAGAGGGAGCACAGTATGGCATGGGGCCATGCCCACTTAAAGGTGCTTTTGAAGCCCCTGCAGTATCACAACCTAAAGGTGGGCGTGATTCCATGACAGAAACAAATGGATCGATAGTTATTAGTTCACAGATTTAAAGGGACACCCGGCCTGCCTTATAACATTCCGCGTGCCAAATTACAGCTACACGCAGATCGTCATCCGAGCAATTACAGCGCCAAGGTCGGCCGGGGTGGTAGCTGCGCTCCTCGCATAGCTGCTGTCTCGGTTGGCTTTGGGAATAGTACACGAGACAGAATCTAGTCAACGGTTGTGTCGTCACAAACCGGAATGATTCTCGTATTTTAAAATCACAATTTATAATTTTCTAGGCTAGTGTCTTATACTTTTGCTTCGGCGATCTATTGGAATAATTAATTTTAATTTTTACCACATTAGTCTATTAGACTTTAGATCTCATGGTAATTTTTAGAAAATTAGTAGATGGACACACACAGATGAAACGTCATGATTATTGTACGCGCGCAATGCATCATATAGGTACGGGTCGTTCTTAAATATAGTTAACAATATTCAACAGAAAATCTCCTAGACGCCACATTTTAAAACGGGATTTTTAGCAAGGGAAAGACTAACGGTAAGCAGATAGACCCTTGGGGCCGTACTTGATGTGGGGAATCGAGAAAAATGGCGCTGGGAGGTATATCCCTTTAAGCATATTTGTAGTATGTAACACATATGTAGTGTGAACGTCACGAATCTAGGACGGCCACATGTCACTTCGTTAAAACGAAGTCAAAAGCCAGCTAGCTCAATGGGTACTTGGGAATAAAAAGGGGTTTGCTTGATGGGGGGGGGGGGGGATTGGATAAACGCGAGGCAGGAACCCCCGCTGTCGTTTTAAATCACTCCAACTACAACCTCCGTGTAACCACCTCTCTTCTAAAGCAATGTGAGTTCAAGTCGACGTAAGGTAAAGCGACGTAAAAAACCTCCGTGTACCCTCAGTCATAGTCTTTTATAAAAATGTTCATGTAAGTACCTTAGTGCTCAGGAGGACGTGGGTTCGAATTGTATTCATGTTATTTCAATGAAGTATAGCTTCCACCTCATACAGCTTCGTTTATTTTAAGAAGGCCGAGATACCCTTCGAGGTGAATGCAAGGGACATCACCGTGTCCACCCTACCCTCTCTGGTGCTGGGACTTTGCCAAGGTTCCTTTCGTTTCTCCCCTCCAACGGCAGAAAAACTAACTTTATTAATTTGTTTTACCCTATATTGGTTTTACTTTAGTAAATCTTGGCTCGTACGAAAGCACGACACCATTTTGGGGCAAATAACGTTGCGTGCATACATCGCACGTTTCAGTTTGTCTTTGCCGGCATCATGTTTCCAGATTGCATAATGCAGGAATGCCGAAACACCCGTGCACGTGGAGTTGCAACAAAAAAAAAACCCGCATATTATCTTGTGTGTCTAGTAGCACACTACTCCTAGACACACCACAACAATCATTAGATATTGAAATTTAACATTACATAACACAACAACACACATATTACAAAATTATAACAAATTTTCCAGCTGTATGTGAGTGTTCCTAAGAATGGGGATCGATTCGAATAAAGTAGAAAAATACGATTGGTTAAGAGTTATTTACATCTGTTTAAGTTGAAAATTCTACCATGTCAATTACGTTTCTCCTAATTCAAAATAGCTGGCAGTATTTCCACTCTGTGCTGAATGAAAAATGGGTTTAGTATGAATGGCTTGAGATGTCGTAAGTTAACAAAATAGCATTTAATTTGTCTCCGTTATTCAGTTTGTTGGTTTGTCTCAATTCTTAAGCTCTGACCACAACGCAGTTCTGCTTTTGTCCTAGGTTCGAATGTTGGTCGCGGTAAGGCTGTTTATTTTTATTTTACAGAATGGCGTAGACACAATGAGAGTTCGTATTCTATTCTCTTCAGTTTTTTTTTTTTTAATTTTTAGTGTCTATTTATTAGCCGTGTTGATTTTAAGGAGTGAAAAAAAAAGCTTTGTAGAGTTTTCCTCCAACGAAAACGTCAAATTCGTCAAAAAAAGACGATAACAATTTCTGGTAACGAAAGAAGTCTTAAAATGTAGCTACTGTTCATGCGGTAGGAAGTGTATGGCGTTAATGTGATTTCGTAGTGATTTGGTATGAACTGTTATTTTTGTATTTATTTTATTGTGTATACTATGAAGACTGGAATAACAAGTAATTTTATTGTAAGTACAGTGACTAGAATAACTTTAATCTTTCATAAAAAGTAAAGCAATTGTAAGTTAAATGCAAAATATTGCAGTGACAAATTTATGAGTGACAAATATGCCTAATAGGCTATGCAGCTTACGGCACACACAGACCCAATTGAGACTCGTATCACTATTGAGAAATAAATTATATTATATTGTATCAACCCTTGATGGTAATTGTGCCTAGCGTATTCTTCTTTTTGTTTGCAGGCACTCATAACCCTCACTACCGAGCGTGCGTGGAATAAATATCCCACTGACGAAGATGAACTTCTCGTTTCAATGGCTTCTCACCGTTGCATTATTGGGATTAAGAGTTACAAACATACAATCTCTCTTAATGCTAAATCCAATGAAATGCCTTAAAAATCACGAAGGAGAGCAATACTGCATCATCCCCAAAATGGATGATTCCAATATTACGAATTTCGCTTTGCAAGAAATGGTTCCAGAAGACACGGAAGACCTGACCATTTTTTGTTCATCATTGGAGGCAAGCAATATAAGTGCGATGGCTTTTCACAGAATCACAAAGATGCGCAAATTGACGTTTTGGAACTGTATATTTCAACATTTCCCTGCTGAGAGCCTGCAAGTATTATCAAATGTCACGTCGTTAACCTTTCATACATCATTAAATCAGTATGATGTACCGCAGTTGAGTGAAGGTTTCCATACAAAACACGGCATCGTTTTTCCCTTTGTGGACATACAAAACTATTCAGTAGATCTCTTGTGTTCCTTGAGTCTGTTAACAGATATAAGCATCACAGGTTACAAGATCGTCTACATAAACAACACTCTACCCTGCTCGATGTCAAGCTGTTGCAGACACATAGTAATGCTGGATTTCACCAGAAATTTAATCTCCGTAATTGAAGAACACATGTTTGCAGGCTTAGAGAACGTGCAAATTCTTGATTTGACGCACAACTATATAAAATCGGTGCAAGCAAATGTCTTCTCCAGAATGAAATTTCTGACGAAAGTGGTTCTACGTAAAAATTATTTGCTAAAACAAGTGCCGATTCAAATATTTAAACTAAATCTGCAGTTAAATGAAATCCAAATTGAACACGATGAACGGTTGGACGCTAAAGCAGCACCAGATATTATTACAGTTTATAACAGACATGAACTGGTGAAATCATCCGGATGCACAGAGTATAAAGACCTAGATAATCAAGATTTATCATTCCTTGCTAAAGTAACTTCCTTTAGCATCTGTTTTAGAAACTGGACCTACTCAAACGAAAATATTATACGTAACTGCAGGAATGTACGTCATCTGTCACTAAAATATGATGCAGGGCCATGGTACACGGAGATAACAAAAACCCCCTCTTTTGCCGAATTAGTGCTAAAAGAAATGTCGAATTTAACCAAGCTCTCATTGGAGTTCAAGGATATGATACTCCACCCAAATATGTTTGAAAATTTGAGTGGTTTGCAGCATCTCACTCTGAAAGGTTTAAAACAAATGTACAATCTCTCTGTTGAAGCTTTCACTGGTCTTCGCAAACTGCAATTTCTTAAGATGACATGCGATGAATTTCCAACCTCACCGAGTAGAAACTTGTGGGATCCCGATATTGTGAAACAACTTTCATATCTTAAGGCCTTGTATCTTGATAACTGTGGTTTCAGCCCCTCGTTGGAGGGAACAAGCTCTCTGGAACACTACAGTCAAAGAAGAAATGAAAACTTGACAAATGTGCCTCTCTCATTATGCAACAGGGAAGGCTCACTACATTTAAAAACAATTAATTTGGAGGATAACCATATTACTAAATTGAGGCACGCAGATTTCCAGAAGTGTCGAAGTCTGCTATTTTTAGACCTCAACAATAATGCCATAAGATCATTTTACGACGATACTTTTTCTAATTCCTTATCACTAACCTTAAGGAACACGACAAGCCCATTCTTTCCTTTAGAAAAGTTGACCGATTTAGTTTTGCATCACAATGAGATTACATCTTTTGATTTTGTCCTGGTTCCTAAGTCCTTACTTCATTTAGACTTAAGATTTAATCGAATTTCAGTTTTCACTGACACAAGTAAAGTCGGCAACAGTCTTCAACTTACATCACTCAAGTTAAGTAGTAACTCGATATACAGCTTTGAACCAAACATTTTCCCACCTTCGCTGAGACAACTATCTCTTGGCAGTGATATGCATGACCTATTCAACCAGAAGCTATCTTTCATTACTATCAATATGGAATTATTTCGGGATTTAAAAAACTTAGAAATTTTCTTGCTGAAGTATGAAAAGGAATTGGAACTGACAGAGACTATAAGACCTTCACAACATGGCACATACTTTCAGATAGATCAGTGGTGCGAGAGAAGGAGCGTCCTTCAACTTTGCCCAGTTTACCTTCCCACCATCAAATCAACCACCCAAAGTGTCATCAATGAATTTGATGTTATCGCCTACTATGACTCTTCAACATCACAACACCTGTACTGCAAGTACTTCAATGAATTTACAAGATTTGGAAACCAGTGTGGTTCACAAAAATATTTAAATAGCAGATATGACAGTTCAGTGAAAGTTCTCGATTGTAGTAAGACGCAATTCCAGACATTTCCATCGATGTTTCCAATGGATCGCTTGGTTGACCAACTCTTTCTAGATGGAAACAATTTCTCTAGTATTCCACCTCATTCGTTGGCAACCTTGAGGCAATCGTTAGAAGTGCTCTACTTAAATAACAGCGGCATAGCTGTTATATATGATTTTGCACTTTATGGGCATAGTGGTTTGCAAGTTCTGCACTTAGAAAACAACTACATAGAGAACATTCCAGAACATATGATTTCACGCGCACCTCTTCAATTGCTTTACTTGCAAAATAATAGGATTGTTCGCATTGGAGAATTGAGGCGTTTTTTGATCGATTCTCTACAAGAATTGCATTTGGAAAACAACTTGCTCACAATATTCCCAACAGTACTTTGTACTGACGTTTATAAATCATTCGACCTATCACAAGAAATCTACTTGCAGAATAATTACATACAATCCATTAACATGGCTAGCCTTTACCAGTGTAAAACTCTGAATGTCCTTATTCTCAGAAATAATACCATTACGACAGTAGACAACCCAAACGGTCGTTTTACATCACCTGTATATTATTATACCTCATGGACTTCCCAACTGCCAAATTTAGACTTGAGTATGAACAGTATTAAAGATGTGTCGAACTCTTTCAAATTCCTTTACACCTTCATCCATGGAGGAAAGTTTGCTTATGGAAGAGCCATTCCTGTCATAGTCATGTCGATAGAAAATCTGAATCTCAGTAATAATGCGATTGAGCGTATTGAACCCCTCTTTTCTGAGCGTATGAATCGATTACATCGACTGCATCTAGATTGTAATTTGATAACTGAATTGCATGGAGAAGAATTTATTACTAATACTAACGTTACATATCTTGAAACATTAACGCTTTCTAAAAACCAACTTCACAGCATTAACAATAACACCTTCAGACACATGAAGTCCTTGCGAATTTTGGATCTATCAAGAAACAAAATGGCTGCTTTAAACGCGACGATATTTGACCGACTAACTAGTTTGAGACAATTGTTTCTCGATTTTAACAAACTCGAAGTCTTACAAACAGAATTTGATCATCTCTTGCAGCTGCTAGAACTGCGATTGAATGACAATTTGTTATCAAGTTTGAATATAGTGACATTCCGAAATTTAAAACAATTGAAAAAACTGTATTTACATAACAACAAATTGATTTCACTGGAAGTCTGGCTATTACCTACGTCTCTAGTGAACTTGACTTTGCAAAATAATTCACTGATTTGTGATTGCCACTTAACGCCACGATTCCTAAAATGGTTGAATGCTCTGAGACAAGATGATGCCATAAATATTCAAGTGGAACACTGTCTTCATGATGAAAAAAGGATTACACTGCAAGAATTTGTTATTTCACTATGCCGAATTCCCTACGAGATGATATTGGGTGTGTGCCTTGGCGTTGTAGTAATTCTATTTATAGCACTTTGTGTCTTATATTACAAGAGATTAGAAGTTCAAGTTTGGGTGTATTCTCGTTATGGAGTTCGTCTCTTTTACAAAAATGAAGAACAGGACAAAAGGTATGACGTCTTTATAGCTTATTCCGCAGAAGATGAAGAATTCGTCATTGACAAGTTGTTACCAGAATTGAAAGATTACAGGATTTGCGTTCATTTTAAAGACTTTCTACCAGGGGCTTTCATAACAGAAGCCATTGCAGAAGCTGTGGAAAATAGTTGCCGCACTCTGCTTGTGTTCACGCCACGATTTTTGGAGAGTCCATGGTGCAAATATGAATTCAAGATGGCGCACAACAAATCACTTCTAGATCGATGCTGCCGACTGATTCTTTTGCTTCTGGAAGATGTCGATGAAAATAATATGGATCGGGAACAAAAGGCTTACTTACAAACCAATACTTATATAAGATGGGATGATAAGTTATTCTGGGAAAAACTGAAGTTTTCACTGCCAAACGTTCTTGGTGATGCACCACATCCAGAACACATGCTTGTTGAGTTGGAAGACAGAGGACTGTAGCGGTCTCAAAAAGTGCGGGATTGGGATAGTACAAGCAAGAAGAATTATCTCGAAAAGAACTGGATTGTGATAGTGGAAGCAAGATGAATGGTCATGAAGAGCAAATTACCGCAACAGTCGAAGCAAGACAAGCGATCTCAAAAAGAACAGGATTATTGCAGTAGAAGCAAGAGGAGTGATCTCGAAATTAAGAGGATTGATACAGTACAAACAAGAGGAGTGATCCCGAAAAAAACAGGATTGATACAGTACAAATAAGTGGAGTGATTCGAAAAGAACAGCATTGGTTGAATACAACCAAAGGAGTGATCTCGAAACGAACAGAAGTGGTAGGTACAGTACAAACAAGAGGAGTGATCTTGAAATGACCAGAATTGATACAGTACAAGCAAGAGGAGTGATCCCGAAAAGTACAGGATTAATACAGTACAAGCAGGAGGAGTGATCTTGAAATGACCAGGATTGATACAGTACAAACAAGAGGTGTGATCTCGAAAACAATAGGATTAATGCAGTACAAGCAAGAGTAGTGATCTCGAAATGAACAGGGTTGGTGGAGTGCAAACAAGAGGAGTGATCTCGAAACGAAAAGGAGTGGTTAGGCACAGTACAAACAAGAGGAGTTTATCGAAACAAATAGTATTGGGACAGTGCAATCAAGAGGAGTTATCTCGAAACGAACAGGATTGTGACAGTGCCAGCAAGAGGAGTTATCTCGAAACGAACAGGAGTGGTAGGCACAGTAGAAACAAGAGGAGTTATCTCGAAAAAATGGGCTTTGGACTGTGCAAACAACAGCAAAAGGGGCAGGATTGGGTCAGTGCAAGCAAGAAGATGTCTAGAAAAGGACATGGCAGGCAAGATACAAGCACACTGCACCATCAGTTAAGCAACTGTAGTCGTCTAAAGTCGCTCGTACAATATATCAGCTCTTCCGTTTTCGACTGCGTTGTAATGAACTGAAACAGATAGTGCTCTGAACAGATATGGTGCACTCCTTCCTGCAAGTTGAACATTTTAGACTTTTCGTGCTGACGGAGTGGCTTTTACTTGGCGCAGCTAAGAGGATATTTGTAGAAGAATGCTGCAGTGTCGTTAATTTTTATGCGAGTTTTGGACTGGCCATTATGCAATGCTAGGAAGGGGTTTAGAGATAAAATTTGGGGCATTATCAATTTTTGAGCCGTCAAAATTTTTCTGCTATGTCAAAAGAAAGTTGATAAAAGAAAATACTAACCAAACTAAAAGAAAAAAAATACATTCCTAGGTTTCAAAAATGTTGTTTTCGGAAATCCATATTTCTATAAAACGCCATCCAGGTATCCCCAGACCCTTAGCATGTAAGTGGTTATAAGGTTTTAAATTTGTAATTCTTGATATTAGCTCTAGTTCTGCCGATAAATTTTCTAAAAAAAAGTCTTTGCATATGTGGAAATTTCTCTTCTTACACGAACTGCATTAATGAAATCCAAAGTTAACGTTATGGTTGATAAAAAAAAAAAGAAGGTTTAAAGAGCACATCTCTGAATGTTTTCAAGAACGCGCTCAATTCTGCCTTGTCTTTACCTTGACAGTGTGGTACAGTTTCGTATTGGTAACAGGTCAATCTGGACTGAGCCATGCTTAATTTGGCTACCGGAGGTCAAAGAGAGCAGAGAGGGCAGAGACAGAGTCATCGAAAATGTTGCGGTGACATTTTCATTTAATCCAAATTCCTAACCCCACCAGCCACACATGATGACCGGTCCTATATAGTAACGAAAGGTGAGAGTTTTTTTTAATGGTTTTGTTTATATTATCTGGCCCGTCCAAACGAAATACATATCTGTTTTATTTGTCACTGCACGTGAAGGGTTGTCAATAAGCTTTATTCACATGAAGTTCAGTCACAAGGCTTCATTCGCATGAAGTTCAGTCACAAGGCTTTATTCACATGAAGTTCGGTCACAAGGCTTTATTCACATGAAGTTCAGTCACAAGGCTTTTATTCGCATGAAGTTCAGTCACACGGCTTTATTCACATGAAGTTCACTCACAAAGCTTTATTCACATGAAGTTC
>JAHWFP010012638.1:0-15941 GCA_023313725.1 Lithobius niger
TGTTAAATCATGGTTGAACCATGGTTTTTTTTAACCATGGTTACCAAGGTTTTGGAACCATGGTAAAACCATGATTCATTTTTCTTTGTTTGCCATCAGTGTTTTTAGAGGAGTTGGCAGCCATTTTGATTGCGCTGGCCATTGGGCTTGATCTGCAGTTGCGCAGTTTCAGGGTGGTCTCGGCCGACTCGGCAGCCGGGATTCAGTTTCTTGAATCAGCACTTAGTTCGTTGGATCTGAACCACCCTCTGGTGGTTGAGATCGGGAAAATGCTGGTGAGTACGCTCCAATGTGGAACCAGTGTGTCTATGCACTGGATTCCAGGACACACTGGGTGTTTTGGGAACGAATTGGATGACGAGCTTGGTAAGCGTGGGTATGATAGGAGGAGTGGTTCTGTTGCATTCCCGGTTACCACAAAGGATCTTTACCCTGTATTGAGGAGTTTGACATCACAGGAATGGCAAGAGAACTGGGATTACAGTGTAGTGGATGGGACGTTGTATGACATTCATCCACAGTGGTCTGTACCTCATACTCTGGATTCCTTCGCTAAGAGAGATGCTGCAGTGTTATCAAGGATATGGACTGGACACATCATGTTGAGGGCACACGCCTCCAGGTTGGGGTTGGCTGACTGGTCACCCCAACCTGGAGGCGTGCGTCCTCAACATGATGTGTCCAGTCCATCTCCTTGTTAACACTGTAGCAGCCTACGTCTATGGCCGTGCCGCAGAAACGATGCCCCACTTTTTGTTTGTCTGCCACCAATGGGCCGCTCTTCGTGGATGCTCCTTGCAAACCTGGGACACATATTTGAAAGCGGTCCTTGGTGGTCCCCCTCACATTTTTGACACCACTGTTCTGAGGCAGGTGATACGCTTCTGTAAGCTGACCAAGCATTTTGAGTAGGACGTCGTTAAATGTGTGTATTGAATCCTTTCCTCTGAATGTTTGTCAATCTAGCTGTCTGGATTAGGTTTAAGTTTACAGTTTCTAGTATTACAGTATATGACTGTGCAGGTCTCTAGACTCTGATTAAGTCTAACCATAACCATTGAATTGACACACTGTTGTCTAGAAAAGTTGAAATTGGCACATTATTTATTAATTTATTTAGTCACTATAAGAGCCTACAGACCTTACGTCACACGCTCTACCTAAAGACACCTTGACCTAAACAACAAACTCTCTTTTGTCTACTCAACAGAACCTCCCAGTCCGCAAAAGAACGTAATCAATTGTCGCAGGGCTGTTTTCCCCCCTGCGTTGTGTGAGGAGACACCAAGAATGCCTTTTTTTTTAAGTCCGCGTCTCAATCCTCCAGTACCCGGTTCCGGTAACTTGCCCAGTGACGACACACCAAGAGAAAATGCTCCACCATCTCAGCCTCTGTGCCGCACCAACACATGGGTGAGACACAACTCCCCAGTTTAAACTTATACGCTCTCAGCAAGACATGCCCATTCTGCAGCCTAGACAAGATAGCCGCGTCCCTCCTAGCAAAGTCATCTAGATCACTTGGCCGAGAGACCTCTGGTTGGATGACATAGAGAACCCCTTCAACTACTGTGCCATTCGTCCTGCCAATTCCTTGTGGAAATCCACCTAAGTACCGGCAGCAGGTCCTTAAGGGAGTCTGGAAATGTCACAACATTCTGCCTTTCCTCAAACTCCGTTCTAGCAAGGCTGTCCGCTACCTCATTCCCAAAGTGTCCCGAATGCCCTGGAACCCACTGTATCACAACCCCGACCCCTCGTTGAAGGGCATTCACCAGCTTCCTACCAATTTCGACCACCAGAGAGTAACTCACGTCCAACCTTCTGAAAGCCAACTGGAGGAACCTAATCCCTGCCACGAACCGACAGAACCCGGAACTGATACACCTGAAGGTCCAGTCCAACGTCCACCGCAATTGAAAGAGCCTTCAACTCCCCAATTAGTACGAAAGGGAGGAGTGGGAGAAAGTAGCTGTATTCCAAACGAAATCCCGGAACCACTACTCCATCCCCCTCCCACACCCCAATAATGCAACAAACCATTCAGAGCAAATCTCAACCCAGTCTGGGTCTGCGACTCACCCCACCCGCACTCGAGAAGTTGCTGCACCACCCGGCACCAGGAAGAGGGGTGCCCCCCCCCCCAACAGAAGGGTGGGGAAGGCACCCAGATCCAGCTGTGGCAAACTTTACGGGTGCCCAACACAGATAGAATGCCTTCCCGAAGGATATCACTAACTCCCACAGACTGCAGCGCCAGTTTAACCCATGCAACAGCCACCATATCAGCTGCCGAACTAATGTCTAGGAAGGCAATACCGGCTATGCAGAAATCAGCCTAGCCTCCCGAATCCCTGACTCCAAATAAAGTAATGCATACTGCACACCCCGCTGCTTCCTTAAGCTGAACTGGGCATCACAGAAACTGCGAAATCCTTCTAAACCTTATCCAGTCTGCCAACCAGGACCCGTTCACACAGCTTCTTGACACAAGAGAGCAGCGTGATAGGCCTGTAAGCTGGTGACCAACGTCCTTGGTTTCCCTCTGACCAGGACCGGGAATATCCATGTCTCTGGAATTTCCCCGCAGTTGAAACAACCATGGAAAACAGCAAGCAACTCCTCAAATCTTCCCTCCTCAGACCCTCCCTCCTCTATGGTCAGAAATAGCCCTCCTCCACAACCCCGTCCACCATGGTGGCCTCACCTACCCCTAACCATAAACCTCTCCTTACCATTACCATCCTCTTTGCCAACCCAGTGGGCGAACCATAGACCAAAGGCACTAGCAGGAACAACCGGGCGGACTGGCTACCGATACCTGACAAGAAAAAAAGCGTGACAACCCAACAGTGCATAGAAAAAGGTCTAGTACCAACTCCTGCATAACATCTCCATGCTTCTTCACAAAAGTTGTACTGCCATCTTGAATGACAGCCCAATTCCTGGTCCTCCAGCAACTCTGCAATAATTCTCCCAGTTGTGGTACTCCTTTGCCTCCTTTCCCTCCCACTGCCAATGGTGAGCATTGAAGTCTCAGAACAAGCGGCCTTGGCAGCGACCTCAACCACCAGTAGCAGATTTACATGGGTGCACTGTGGAATGACAAAAAAGGAAGAATTGATAAAGAAAGTTTTACACCTCTGCCTTAAGGGAAAGAGTCGCTTTTTTTTCAGGAAGTCCCGTACATACTAGAGACTCTTTAAAAGTGAATTTTAGAGCGCAAAAAAGTAATGAAAGAAAATGCAGATGAAAAAGCGGTCTTGTAGGTAGTAATCAAATGTCATTTTGGGAAGTGTGTCCCCATGTGTGTTGGGGATGGGCTACTGAATAAATATTTTGTCAACAGCAGTTGTTTTAGGCTAACTGGTCTACAAATGCACTCCAGATTCCATAAAAGACAGTAAAAAAGCAAAAAATGTAAAGTTGCAGGGATTATGCCCAAGACACTCCTGAGGTAGGTTGTGATCGTAGGAGAAGAGAGGTTGGATTGCAATGCTCCACCAGACTCCTAGCTGGCATTGGATTGGCATGACGCAGCACCCTGGTTCCCCCCCTTCAGGGAATCCTATATCTGCCACTGTCATCCATGCCTTCCACTCGAAGCCCTAATTGATACAGCTAGTAATGTGCACAAACCCCAAAGTGGCCATCCTCCCCTTCTTCCCACCAAACCTTAAAAACACACACATCAACCGTAATGAAAAGTTTAATGACGGAGAGTTTACAAGACAAGGGGTTACCTCCCCATCGGATACTTAGTTTCCAGGATCCCCTGAACCACAACCTTACAACTCGATGCTAATATACATTCCAATTTGTTGGCAGCTCCCCGCACATTCCATGAGCAGACATTGAACGGAAATCATCCGATCCTACTTTGCCAACACATCTAACACTCTTGTCTATCAACAATTCCATATCCTCCAACATGTCAATATTACCAGCTACAACTGTTGCCACCTCCACAGTGACCTCTTCTGTGGAGATCTCCTCCATATCCTTAGGCACGAATGACAAAGCCACCAAGCCACCATTGGGGGAGGCCTGGACATCCGTAAAATCCATATAGCAATGAGTACCAGCACACCAGCATCAGAACACCAGCAACAACACTAGCTGTCGCACAAGCATCAGAACACCAGCACCAACACTAGCTATCACACCATCCTCATCCACCTTATCTCCAACATGCACTCCCACATGCGCGATGTCAACCTCTTTCATTTTCACAAGGGGAGATGTCCAGTCTTGGGCACTTTCTTCGACCTTTTCGCCTTCACCAGCACCGACCACCCTTCTTGAATCTGCCCTTCAACCAATGCTCCTTCATTTAACAACACCTTGGCACCCGAATTCTCACCATGAGGACTATGGCTGTTATGGGAAGAGGCTGCCCCTCTCTCAACTCCTTTCTCACCCCTTGCCACCTCCTCTTCATATTGGGGAATATCACACTTCACACTTTCCCGAAGATACTTACAGGAGCGTCCCACAACACTGCCGCTTGACACCTTACGCAAAAATTATATGGATGTGCCCACTCAATCCGCATTTTAAACAGCGTGAGGCTCAGCTCATAATCATCAGCAGTACCAGAACTCTCTTCATCCCAATGATACCGGTTGTTGGGATGGAGACTGAACTAGTTTTTGAAAAATCAAGCAAAACAACAAGGGACAGGAGGAGGGGAGGGACAGTAATTAATTCAACTATCCATCCATATTCAACTATGTGTAGTAAAGAGGAGGAAGGGATGGAGGACGGGAATCGAGAGGGGAGGGAGAGGATGGGAGGAAAGGGAGAGGGAAGGAAGAGAAAATGAGACCGGTACGGAAAGAATGAGGAGAGGGAGGAAAAGGCCAGAGAGAAGTTTGGAGGAACAGGGGAGTATTACAGGAAGAAACATTGCCTGTCACAGTCAATGTTCAGGTCACACCGACCAAAAACTGGGAAACGACCACGAGCGAAACAAAACTCCGAGCAAAGCTGGATACGACTGCTAGTACTAAATAAATTCCTCGAGAATATTATGCAAGTACTTTCTAGAAGCCAGCTACTGCAGTGATGTATCATAAAATGCTTCTTCTCCAGAGCTCTGTCCCGGACCCTTTCTGGTGGACCTATCATTGTTCCCACAAAACCCGTAGCTTTCTTTATATGGCCCCCTCCAAACGTTTTTCCTGGCTGAGCCACTGCAGTTGGGTCAACAAAAGGACATGCCATTGTGTTACATATTTTTGTTACACTATCAAGCAGTTATTTTATTAAACGTAGTACTTTCCATTTCACGTTTTTTTTTTGGCATCTGCATTTAATATTTGCAGTACAGGTATGCCTGGGCGGATGGAAAGAATTTCCTGGGCTGGCTGGAATGACCCAGTCAGAATGGAATGGAATGGAGAGGATTCCTGTTCCAGTTCTACACATGCAGACATTGCAACGAATTGTGTTGTAAGCCAATCGGCAGATGTCTAAAGTGTAAATTGGACACCATGATCTCGTCGTGCCCTGCCAAGGGCTGTAGTATGACGCCACTGCTGAAGCTGTAAAACATGCAGCAGGCACTTACTGCGTAAGTGTTGATTCCCCCCAAGTGTCGTGTAAAGAAAAAAATATGTTGTGTCCCTACAAGCCGTGGCAGACAATCCTGTGTGTTGTAGACCACAACTTGTAGCCTTCAAAGACATTTGGGAAGTGCCATGCATAAAGAAAAAACGGAAAAGTGAAGAACTATATACTTTTTTGTGGACAATTTCTTGTGCGCTGCTACGGCAGCTTCAGCGCTGTGTGTAAATAAGCATCAAAGTCGTTTTTTTCCATTTTAATTTTTTTTAAATTTATTTCTATTAAAACAGACAAGTGGTGTTAGTTGTATGTACCTGGCACAGGAGAAAAGGGTTACAGAAGACTCAGGTGGCATTCGTGAAACTCTGTAACGAGTAACATTTACTGTACTAGAGTAATGTTACAGTAAACTTGGTAAGTTGTGGTCTACTCTTTGCCGTAATATTAGGGGGTCTTACATATTGCAAGGAGTTGATCGCTCTTTCTTAAGCAAACACTTAGGGAAGGTGAGATTCAACATGATCATGTTCCATGGCAATTTCGAGGGAATTTGGAGGCTTACCAGTTATCATCGTCTTGTGGATATTAACGTAGGCAGGAATTCAACCCTGCTCTTTAATGATAAACACTTAGGAATGTGGTAGCATAGACTTATGATAACCACACTGAGTCGAGCTTCCAACAAGAGCCTGATCAGCTGGATAAATTGGCCATTGGAATTGGCCACCAATTTGCAGGTTAAGGAACTTGGACAAGATATGCGAAAGTGTTGAGTCACTAGCCCATATCCTAGAGCTGTGAAGGTGCAAGATCCACAGGGACCACGCACTCTTCACACGGTTGGCCTTCACCAACTCGGGAACTCGTGCGCCACACTCAGACCGACAGAGAGAGAGAAAGATGGCCTCCACCAATGTAGTCGAGTTTACGTGACCTTGTCAGTAAATCGCTTTCATTGCAAAGGTTCGTCTCAATTTCTTTTCGTGCTTGTCTGGGATCGTCGGCCATGGGCAACCCAACGCATCCCCAGCAAGAATTGGCGCACAACGTGGGGCTCGAACCCATGTTGGGCGCCAACTCTTGCTGGGTTGCCCATGGACAACGATCCCAGACAAGCACGAAACGAGAGTGAGACGAACCTTTGCAATGAAAGCGATTTACTGACAAGCTCACGTAAACTCGACTACATTAGAGAAGGCCATCTTTCTCTCTCTCTCTGTCGGTCTGAGCGCCACCAATGCCCTCGCATACCAGCATTTAATCCCTCGATCAGACTTGCCTTAATGAATGTGGAAGGGTACTTCTTAAGTCATACTCATGACGCAACCCAATCACCAATTTGCAGATTAATGCACTTGGACAAAATATGCAAAAGTGTTGAGTCACTAGCCCATATCCTAGTGACCCAATGCCCTCGCATACCAGTATATAATCCCCCGATCAAACTTACCTCAATGAATGTGGAAGGGTGGTTCTTGAGTCACACTCGACCCAACAGACAGCTGTGTGCTTCCAGGCTAGGCTGGTGTAAATAGAACCAGGCTTAGCATGACATGTTAGTTGCTGTTGGTGCATTACTTGGTGTTGAATAGATGTTTGGGGCTAGACTAGACTAAAGGTTGCACAAATAGCCTTCTGTTCATGAGAGCCCAAGGGACCGAATCGCTACTAAAACGGTCAACCGTTGCCTGTAAAGACTAACTTTATGGCAGAGATTAGCAGGAGTACCGTGAAAACTCAGAATCTTGTATTGCATCAAAATAATTGTTGCAAACTTACCTTTGATGTAGTATTTGGTAATCTCTATTATCTCTTGGCACGACATTAAAAGTTTTGTTTTTTTGGTATTGTATCTTTTAAGAAATTTGTCATTATATCCAGAGTATTGTAAAAACAGTTGTTTTTTCTCTCGTCTCATCTGATTTTTATTTAGCTCAGAAAACCATGTGCACTTACTTGCCTTGGTTTTCTGTCCTTGGGAAGTAAGTGGACAAGGACAGAAAGCCGTCAGATATGGACCACATGGAGCGAGCCGTCACACAAAAATCTCTTAAACTTCCAGTAGTTTCGTTTAATTTACAGTAGTTTCGTTTCAGTAGAATCTTAATAAATTATACCCTGTCTGAAGTGCTTGTACCGTAGTAGCCTGTCAACAAGTCATATGATAATTGTATGACATAATGATGATGGTGCTGTGGGTTCCCCTTTTGTAGCAGGATGCAGCCTCATGCCGCGTAACCCAGTAAAACAAAAACAAAAGCCGCAAGGCATTAATCCTTCCTCCTTCTACACCACCATCCAACCACAATCTGCTTCCCCCACTTCACTACCAACCCCCACCCTCCACACAAGAAGCCTCCTAACTGCCTCCTCCCCACTCCTCCCAACCCGTCAGAACTTCCAACTCCAAACACCCAACCAAAACAAAATGGAAAGCCAACGGCTCAAGAGTCAAATAAATACATGTGCAAATGTACAAGTCCGACATAAGTCCAAAAGGCAATATAAATAGATTTGCGTCTGTATTTACCCAACCAAAACATCCTCCAAAGTCTCGTCTACCTCCTCACAGCCACAACCTCTCCTTCAGCCTTCCACACCATCACCCTTGTTTGAAGAGCTTCACCCAGGCTCTGAACAAGAGAACACTACCCAAATCCTTCCAAAAGTCCCCCGCCAACCTAGGAACAGATTGAGTGAAAGAGAAAATGGGGCCCTCATTTTTTATGTGCTATGTAACAACCTGGATTGCTACACATTGTGCATGAATTATGGGTGTTCCATGCTTTTCTTTGAGGTACATGTGGCCCCTTCCTACTGGATGGACCTCCAATAGTGAGGGCTCCCCAAGAATGCCCGTATTCCCAAGAGGGCCAGTCGAAAAGGACTCCCACTCAATCTCCTATTTCTCGTCCCTATACCGCTCTGTAAATGATTTCCCTCTCCACGCCATTTCCTCCTCGATACCCTTCCCCCTCCACGCCAGAACAAACTTTACCGCCACCCTCTGGGTTCTATCGACCCACTCAGTCTTACATCTCCTCATTATATGCTCGTAAACCCTCCTCTCCAGGGATTCTTTAGACAGTCCTCTCACCCTCCTGTCAAACCCCACCTTAGCTACAAACTCCCTGGCCTCAAACCTCAACCATTCCATGTCTCACCTTAGCTGCAAACTCCCTGGCCTCAAACCTCAACCATTCCATTCCTGGCCTTGTCATTGGCTGTGAACCCATTCTTCCCCAAAGCTCATCCTGAAAGTGTTCCAACTGTCCCCACTGCTTCGTCGTCAACACCAAAACCTCCAACATCGCCGCAGGAATTGCCACACTCTTCCACAAAACCCTTGTCAGTTTAAAGGATTTATATCCCCACATGGCCACTCTCATAATTATCCCCGCCCTCCCCCCCCCCCCCCCCCCCATATTCCTACACGTCAACCCCAAATAATTCCCTCCAAACTCCAGCCTCATTCCCATGTAATCGTACTTGCTTACCCTTCTAATCCAGATGTCTTCCAGCCTTAAGATACCCCGTTCCACCCCTCCCATAATTTATCCCCTCTACCAAACTGCATATACCCAGATTTATCCCCTCTGAACTCCACCTTCAACCCGCTCCCCATACATGACCCCAATATCATCAGCAAATGTCACCACTGGAGTCCTAAATCCTTCCTCCTCTCCTCCCCTACATGATTCATAAACCCACATCCAGTGATGCCCTTTTCAAACTTCTAACATAAACCAGAAAAATCAGTTGCAAGAGCGGGCATCCCTGCTTAAGACCACTCTACCTCTCTACCCCAATCTGACTCCATCCCATTCCAAACTGCCCTACAGGCCGCCCGCCCCCCCCCCCATACAGCCTCCAGATCAACCTAATGAACCCTTCCACAATCACCATCTCCCTCATTTTGTTCCACAGAAAATCTCACCTCATCCCAACATAAGACTTAGCAATACCCAGAAAGGTAACCTAAACACCTCCCCTCCCTACTCCTTCAAACAGATTACACTCCAACCTCCTCCACTTCCAAAACTAATATGTGCACTCTCCAGTGCTCCCTTCTCTCCAACTCGATACACAACCTACTACCAAGAACCCTCTAAAACTCTTATACACGGGGCTAGTTATAGCGACCAAATTAAAATTCTCCAGCTTATCCAAATCCCTCCCATTCCCCATTATGGACAATATGAATTCCAATTCCCTTCCAATTATCCAGAATCGTCTCCACATTTAAAACACTATTCATCTCTCCAATCAGCCTTCTATTTCCCTTCACCTCATCACCCTCACAATGCCATCCTCCCAGCGGCTTTTCCATTCCTCACGTGAGACAAAGCCTCTTTGAACTCACCCACCGAGATCACTTCGCCCACATTCTCATGAGAATCAAATTTCTCACCCACTCTACCCCATCAACTCCTTACCTACCTCCTCCTCTCCGCACATTCCTCTCAGAACATACATCAGGCTTCTGGCCCATTCCTCCAACTTCTCCCCCTTCCTTATCACCTTCCCTTTCCCTGATAGAACCTTCACATACCTCCAGAACTTAGCCCAGTCTGCCTTCCCCCCTTCAGCAACGTACCGAGCAACCTTTGATTGTACCTGCCAATTTCCTCACAACCATCTCCCCAACCTCTTTCTTACATTCCAAATATGCCTTTTACCTCCTACTACACTCCATGTCATCAACCTTCCACATCCCTCTTCTGCAACCTACATGCTTTCTTACGTTCTCATATTGTGAGTCTCGTCTACCTATCCCACCATCCCTTCCCCACATTCTCCCTTTTGTCTTCCCTCATTACAACAAGCTCTCCTGCCACCTTAATTAACTCCCTTTCCCAAACGTTGTACCAAACATCCCAATCAACCACCCTGCCAACATTTTCAACCTTCCTAGTCATCTAATAGCCTCCTCCCCCACTCTTCCCAACCCGTCAGAACCTCCAACCCCATACACCCAGCCAAAACAGGATGGAAAGCCGATGGCTCAGAAATCAAATAAATACAGATGCTGTCACACCCTCGCCCTCCCTCCCCTCACCCCTCCAAAGGTCCCTCTCCCTACCTCCATTTCTGCTCCAGTCCACCCTGATCAAACAATGATTGGAATCGATAGACCACTTTCCCTCCAAATCCACCCTCTAACCCCAAACCAAAAGAAAATCAAGACACCAACTTTCATGTACTCCTCCCCAAATGAATGCCATCCTCTCCTTACTCCCCAAATTCACCATTACAAGCATCTTATCAGCCAGAAAATTCCTTACCAACCTCCCATCCTGATTAGCCGTACCTTTCCACTCAGAAAGTCCCCAAAAATCCACGAAAGTGCCTAACTCATAACCCATGCCCCAAAGATCCTGGATATCCCTTTCCAACAATCTCATCATTCCACTGTTCGCTACCCCCTTCAACCCCAGCCACCACTTTCCTCCCACCAACAGTGTTCTTTACCACCACCATTCCACTCCCCAACCCCCTCTCAATTTTCACACAAAAATCATACCCCATCCTCTTTTCCCCTACCCCTCTATTCCTATTAACCCAAAATCATCTTCCCAACCATGCTTCAGTTCCTCCCACTGATCCTCTACTCTACCCCCCTCATATTCATAAACCTTCCTCTCCAGCTGACCCTTCCGTTTCTATGCCCTCTCCACCTCCTACCCCTAACTATCCCCCAAATTCCTCCTCCCCCCCTCCTTTCTCTACTTTCCCTCCCCCCCTCTCCACAACTTCAAAAAAAATGCCATTACAACCACTTTCCTAACTGACCCTACCCGCAGAGTCATGTGAATAGTGGACTTCATCAGGACACCAATTCACCCTTGTCCCGCCACCTTAGTGTCTTTACACTCCACATCCAGTCATCCTTCTAAGCAACCGAGTGTTGAACTTTCTCACTTCCTCTACAGCACCCTTTCTCATACCCCTCCTCTCCGGAACAGACAAACAAGTATTCTTGCTCCCCCTGTAACTCTCAATACCACTCTTGCAAACCGTAAGTTCACTCACATCCCCCTTCTCACATCATCGATTCCAATGCAAAGAACCACGAAATCCACTTTCGATACCAAACGCTTTATCAGCAGACCTCCCCCAGCAACTTGGAAACATGTTCCACTTTTCCCTCAACACAACATGAAATTTAATGATACCCCTCTCCTCCCATTCACCCCCATCCTTGCTAGCCACTGATCATTGATATCTCCAATAACCATTCCCTTCCAATACCCATCCTCCGATTCCCTCAAGACCTCTTCCCAACCAACCCCATAATCCCCTCATTCCGCCGGCCTCTTTAACCCCTTTACTAGTTACCATTTCTTCCCTTTCCCAATCCTCCTTCGAGGATGAGATCCCGCCAATACTCCCCCCTCCTCCAAAACAAGCGTCAACATAATCATCACCCACTTGTTTTCCATGTAATGCCCATCAAGGGCGATTTGGAATTATTTAATAAAGTTAAATGTAACGGGGGAACAACAAACAACATTACTAATCGTCACATCATGATCACCAGCCCGTCTCACACCGACATCCATAGTCGCTACTCCATAGTCTATGGAGCCTATCCTCTCAACGACCCCAGTTCACATTAGCCAGGAAACCCCGAAGGGTCCGACAAATCCTGAAATAGCGTACAGGCTATTGGCAAATCCGAAATCACATTAGATTTGCAGATATGCATTGAGTTGTGGATTTGTGCGAATTTGTAAGATTTGTTCGGATTTGAATGATTTCGCTCGGATTTGCGGATTTAATAAAGATTTGCAGATTTGCATATTTCAATTACATTTGCTGTTTTGCAGTGATTGGTGTGGAATTACAGGTTTTACTAGATTTGCAATGATTTGTAGATTGCAAGCAGATATACAGATTTCGTATTGATTTGTACTGACTCGCTGTGATTTTCAGGATTTACAGATTTGCAGTGATTTGTAGATTTCACTTGGATTTGCAGATTTCAAGCAGATTTGCAGATTTCGTATTGATTTTGTACTGATTCGCTGTGATTTTCAGGATTTACAGTTTTGCAGTGATTTGTAGAATTCACTTGGATTTGCAGATTTCGCATAGATTACAAATCCAAAATCAGTGATCGTACGAGATTTTAACCCTTGTCGGATCCCTCGAGGAACCCCCCTTTTTCCTCCTCCTAGCTTCTCTTTCCTCCTCTAACGTTCTCAACAAGTCCTCTCTCCACCTTCTCATCTTCAACCTCCACATCCACTTCCCCTCTCCTCCCAGTCCTCATCACTATCGAAGCCTTCTTCCTGTCTTTCGCAATCCTTCCCCTCCACTATTCCTGCCTTGTCTTCTGCCTGGTAAATCATATGACTTTCGCCTAGCCTCTGTCGTAAGGACGCGTAGGGAAGTCTAGACTGGCGCATCTCGCGACATAGCATCTCTTCAACCAGATCTGGTCTATATCATACTCAACTAAATTGTAATGCAACTTATGAAGCCCAACCAAAACTCACTAAAATACGTAATGAACTATCACACTCTATGATAAATAATTTATTGGAGTTTTTAAATACGTTTAAATAACAACTTTTGGTGGTGAGTATTGCTAATTAGGACAGTCCGGCAAAGCCGGCTGCCTTAACCCGGAAGTGATCGTTAATGACGTCACTTTCTGAGGGTTACGGCGCCTGCGTGATGGCTCCACTGCGTGATATGCCGCTGCTGGATTTCGTATGTTAACGAATGGTTGGATACAATTTACACATTCATTTTGTGCCATTCGTGTTTGTAAACGTGTAATCCCCATTCACCAATGGCAGCTTCAGCTAGGAAGTTATCGTAAGTATGAATTAACAGGGTTGAAATTGAGAAATCGACACGTAATTTGCGGCCACCGTAGAGCCATCAGCCATTGCTGCTCTGCGGCCGATCGTGGTTTTAACTAAAATACAATCTTGGGTTTTTTTTTTTACCCCGCTGTAAATCGGTGTTTTTACAGCGTGGTGAATTTGTCGTCATTCTGTGTGGGAATTTTGGTTTGCAGCTAAAGCCGACACGTTGAGATTTGCCTAATCGTCGTTTAGCCATAGGTAATTGTTTTTATTTGGGTTCATATGTCATGCGCAGACAAGTCAACATTACAGAGCTTTAGCTTTCAATTTCATTGATTACGAACCACCGGATTACGGCGAACCTTTTTGACATTAATGCGAGTCAACCAGTCTTTGGCTCCCCCAAATTGGCGGGACCACACGCGAAAATAAACGTTTTCATCGAACCGTTTTGACCCTCGCGTTTATTAAAGCGTAGGGTTTGATAAACCCCGTTTTGTTTTTTTCTCCTCGCCAAGTTGAGTGAGGATAGCCTGCCGGTATACTACGGTAGGCTTGGTTCCACAACTGGGAGTGACCGAAACGCCGGTTGATAAGGAATAAAGGTCTCGATATTGTTACCTCCGCATTTTTATCGTATTTTTTTTTTTTAATGTTTTATTGCTTAATCTTGAAACTGCTTATTCGTTACCCCCGCCACCTCCAGGAATGTTCTGAAAAAAATCGAAAGGCCATTGATAGGACGAAAACTGTTCAGGGTTAATTATCCAGGTGGTGGGGGAGGGGAGGGTGAATGGCCCTCAACATTTTCCAATGATCCTCAGTCCCCCAATCAGAAATGTTTGTAGTTTTTGTGTCTGCCAAAACGGCGAAAGTAGGACGGGCAAGGAGACTAAGGCATTTCTCAAAACACTTGTTTAATGTTGCTACAAAAATTAAAGAACACTTCCCCACCCAGATACGACACTCGCGCGGTAAGTGATGCCTCGTTTTGTTTCTCCCGCGTCATACTTCGCACTTGATTCGCCAGCGGGCGCAGCGATCGGCCGCGAGGATCGGTATAATTAGAATGACTAGCGAAGAAAAGAGGCACGCACGCACTGTGGTAATGCTGCCGTAGCGGCAGTAGGTTTAGATCATGTTTGCGTTTCAGTTTCGCTATCTGCTACCTGGTAGTAACATCTGGCGAATAAAGTGCGAGGCCAAGAGTCATCGCGCCGACACGTTGCTGAAACGAGGCTTCATTTTTGTAGCGCAGGCATAGTTACTAGTGGCGTATCTGTAGGAGGAGTGTTCTTTAATCTGTGTATTGCTGGTTTTCGAGCCCCGACCGTTTAATCACACGGCCGTAACACTCGCTGCGCCATTTCAAAATACGGTAAACTAGAAACGTGTTTCAATTTTGCTCTTCAGCTGACTATGTCATAATACGAAAGTGAGCAAAGTGCAATGCTATATATTAGGCGGATTCTATTCTACACAAACTACCTGGACTATTCCTCGTAGAAGGCTACAGCTGCTTGTTGCTGTACGTTCGTCGTGGCAGCTCCCATAATGGGTACTAGCTTGAAATATATTTTGCTTTAACAGTCTGCGGCTTGGCCAAGTCTTTGGATGTAGGTGTAATGGCTCGCCTTGCTATAGTGTCTCCAAAAATAGAAGAATTCAGCTGTTGGAAGGATAATATAGCAAGTTTATCTGTAGAGTACTGAAAATAGGCTGTTTTTTACCAGTCTGACCACGGAGGAAAATAAGGGGAGTGGGGGGGGGGGGTGCGATTTGCCCTTAAGCAAGAGTCTTGAGTCCGAAACAAAAAGAGTAAAAACAGCTAAAAAACATTAAAATCGGCTTCCAGTCGTGAATATCAGGGTTCAGCCCCCCCCCCCCCCCCCATACAACATTTGGTCTTTTGTTTTTGATAGGCTTCTGAGTCAGTCGTGATGGTACAGCTTGCAGTAGTGTTGGGCGGTATACTGGTACTAAATACCGTGCATTGTTAAAATACCGGTATTGTTTTAATATAAAAAGGAATTGAATTTATTGCCAGAGCTGTGGCCCTAAGCCGTACGCTCTATTACAGAATATTACAACAGGATATAAAATACAAAATACCACAGAATTCTACAACAAAGGACCACGACTCGCTCTCGTCACTCCGCCATCACACCGCCCCTCACTCTCGTTCACATCACTGCCCTTTCACCATGGCACACCAACTCCAGCACCTGTACCAGTCTCAGGCTGTCCAGTGTACACACTTGCCCACATACTAGCACAGAGACTCAGCCGCAAAGCCCATCAGCTAAAGACAAACAATGGTCAAATTGGAAATCTAAACAAAGAACAAAGTGGAGCCAAATTTGCATAACTTTGATGCTACAACCGGCGTTTGTTTATTTTTGCATTTCTACTTGGATAGCATGTAATTAGAAATTTTAGAGAAGATTTTTTTTTGTACCAAATATGTCGTGAAACATGCATTAAGTGAATGGTATAAAATTTTTTTTCCATTAAAACATATCAACAAAACACAATTTTCAATAAAATTTGTTA
>JAHWFP010012639.1:0-29568 GCA_023313725.1 Lithobius niger
CAGCCTAGAATTTGGTGAAATAGGCGGTCCTTGCGCCGTGACACCATTAGCTGATTTTCAATAAAATGTGTCACTTGCGTCTATGTCAAAAAAAAGGTGTAAAGATCATTGATTTTCAGTAACGGAAGTAGTACTGATAAAAATGTCTGCTATCGCGATAAAATATTTTATGAGACAGATCTGGGTGAAATTTGTCATTCAGTTCACGTTTGACTTGAAATCATGCCTATTTATAGTTTTACTGTTGGAGAGGAGCTAACGGAAAAGACTTTAATGATTTGTAATGCTGTTTCTTTGAGCGTTGGAAGCACGCCACCAGTCATCTAAAAATTCGTCACCTATTGTTAGCATTTTGTGTGGAGCCTTATCTCTTGTGTCACCAAGTCCTTCCCCTTTGCAAAGTATGTCTATAGTAGGCTTCATTTGTTTTTGATTGTATTTTTCATCCATGTATGCGTGGTTTGGGTAGACTACCAAATAATTAGTTGCAATTTTTACATTGAGCGCATGACTTCCGGTCTTTATGGTCTAATAAAACTAAAAGAAAGAAGGAAAAGTTACTTCCTGTGTAGTCAATGCGTGCAGTCATGACGACAAGGACACTGTCTGCATTACAGCTAACGATAACACTGCTCTTTTATTAAGGACAGAGCTTATATTACATCAGAGTCACAGGAATACTGTTAATATACAATTGATGCACCACAATTGTTATTGGTAGTATATCTGCGGCACGTATAGCGTTCATAAGAAATGCATTATTGTGTACGAGGTTTATCTTGAGACCTGCAGATATTTTATGAGCGGCTGCGTTTTCCTGGAGGGAGCGGTATTAATCGACGCCGCCATTGTTTTTGTAACCATCTTGGATATCAACAAGGCACTCTGCTACCAAAAACATACAATTGATTATCTGTGTCGTTCTGGAGCGAACTCAAGAAAGGCCGCGGACACTATAAAACCAGTAGACGCAAACACATTTGAAAATTACCTAGAATTATTAAAATAAAGCAAATGGCAATTGAGCACAAGTACATTATCAAAGATGCACACACAAATAAAACAGAACGCATAAAAAAACGCACCATTAAAAAAAAGTATTGATCTGCTAACTACGCATTGGCAAAAATAAGATGAAACAAACAAAAAATACTAAAGAAATGATGTCAGTAACAAGACCCACAAGGGTGAAAGAATCCGCCAAGTTTCAGCCAGTCAAAGTGCTGATATCAAAATAAAAATGGCTGCCATCAAGTTTTCCATGGTGTACCAACCCTAACCCATGCACTGACCGAAAAGTAAGATGTCACGAAAAAAAAAACTACAAAAGAAGTGATATCAGAAACGAAACCCACAAGGGTGAAAGAACCCACAAAGCTCCAGCCAATCAAAGTAGGGAAAATCAGAACAAAAATGGCTGCCACCAAATTGCTACATGGTATAGCAACCCTAGCTGGAAAGTGTTCCCCGTAGAAAGTAGTGATATCACCCCCCGACGTACTAATCCCACCAACTATCACTTCAGACGGTAAATGAAAAACTTCTAAAACAGTCAAAGAGTGACATTCTGCTAGCGACTTGGCGGCCATTTATGAGGGTACATTGTCTGCTCTCTGTCACCTCTATCGTGAAAAGACAAAAATTTCCAGGACCCTACCACCTCTTAGAACCGCAAACGCAACTTCAGATGTCGATAAGGCAGATTGACTGAATCCTGTATTCTCACATAATGGTGTGATTGAAAATGGATATTCTTTACTATTTCCTGTTGAGCGTCATACTACATGTGCTACCAACTGTAGCCCTGAATTGGTTAGGCGTGTCATGAATGAACTGTGGCCAAGTCACTCTGTGGCACCTGATGGGTACTCCGCGGTTTTTTTTTTTACAAAAATCTGTGCGATGTTCTGTGTTTCCCTTTGGCATTCAATTTTTGTTTATCGCTGCAAGAAGGCATGCTTCCGTCAATTTGGAGCACTGCAACTGTCATACTAATCGTTAAGAAAGGTGATGCGGCCGAGCCGGGTAACTACCGCCCAAATGCTCTTACATCTGTGCCATGTCAAATCACGGAATCTATCGTTCGTGCACGGATGTTGGCGATCATCGACTCTGAAAGTTTTATAAATAATGACCAGTTTGTTTTTTTGCCTGATCGGTCAACCACTTTGCAACTGTTGTGCTGCCTTGATCGATGGACATGCGCAATGGATATTGGCGTACCTACCGATGTCATATACTTTGACTTTATGAAGGATTTGCTGAAGTTGGCCCAATTGGGGTTTGATGGTACACTCTTCCGCTGGATCGCTGCATTCATTAGCAGTCGTACACAAAGGGTCTCGGTGGGTCACTCATTCCCCTCTGAGTCTGAGGTTATTAGTGGTGTCCCACAGGGTTCCGTTTTGGGACCGCTCCTATTCGCAATTTTTCTTAATGATCTTACCTGAAAAAAAAGACAACGCTTACCAATCCAAATTTGCTGATGACTTGAAGCTGGATTGGGCGATAATTAATGTGGACAATGCCTTGGCCCTTGCATCTGAGGCAGCGTACGTCACGGATTGGGCTGATGACTGGCAATTCCTAATTTCCTTCACTAAGTGCCAAACTATGCACTTTGGCAGAACCATCACTGATTTTTCGCATACTATAAACAACCTGTCTCTTCCGGTTATAATTGAGGTGTGGGACCTCGGTATGCGGTTGAGGAACGATTTTAAATTCACTCTCCAATGCTGCAAACTTGCAGCTGTGGTCAATTGCCGGTTAGCAGTTGTGAACCGATGATTTTCTTACAGTAGAGTAGGCTCGGGAAATCAAGATTTGGGCTACAAAGTTTTTGACAGACCGATCTTGGCGCATGCCAGCCAAGTTTGGTCTCCAGATCTGTTGAGCGACATTGAGCAGATTGAGACAGTCCAACGTAAATTTACAAAATCGTTGCCTGGTAGGCGCAATCTTACTTATACAGTGAGCGGATTTTGCGGCTAAAACTTGAAATCACTTGAATTGTGGCGACTTAAGTCTGACCTAATTTGGGCATTTAAAATTTTGCCTGGATTGTTTTAGAACAATTTGTCTTTCTTCGGCCTAAAAGCAGAGGGACGAGCAGAGGGACGAACTCTTTCAAATTGCAAATTTCCAATTTCTGTTTGGAGTGCCAACAACAGTTCTTTTTGGTTATAGTTATTGAGGATTGGAGTTCGCTCCCCGAAGTAGCTGTCACCTTGAAGAACGTGAATGCCTTTCGTAGTCACCTCAATCAACTAAATTTAACCAAATTGTTACGACGTTTTTAACACTCGGTTAATTGTTGACAACGGACCGCAGTGGTCTCGCATTCAGCCACGTCAATACGTCATCTAGTTGAGTTGGCAGTTACCGATCACACCGATCCTTGCCTTCCCGTTGCTGCTGCAACAAAATATTTATTTATTTATTTATTTATTTATTTATTTATTTATTTATTTATTTATTTAACATTGTGTATTAATGGGCGCAACGACGGAAAAATGCATTGATAATTCTTCGACTGGATTAAAATTTAATATTATCATTGTCTGATTTGATCCTCTAAGAAACCATGCGAACAAATGCTGTAGTTACAGGGAATTTTATTTTTGTTCAAAACGGTGGGTATAATTTAGCATAAAAATGGGCCAAAATGGCACTTTAACTTATTTTTGCCCGTGACTTAATTGACACTGTTCAGCACAAAAAAAAAAAAAAGAAAAATTCCAGATGTTTAGCCTACCTTGTACGGTTTCTCAGAGTATCAAAATGAGATAATGGTAAAATGCAATTGTAAACCAGTCAGAGCATTATTATTTTTGCCTTTTTCGTCGTTGCGCCCATTGGCGTACATTGTGAAACCCAAGGCCCTTGTGGCAACTCAGGAAGTGACGACAGAGTGACGAATTTTTTGGTGTGTGGTAGTGATACTAAAAGGAAGTAACTTTTCCGCACTGTGACATTTTGAATCACTAAAATTTTAATTTTTCAGCTCTTTCTATACTGCACGATGCTGGAAGTACATCCCTTTAATTTTTTTTTTTTGGGGGGGGGGAGAAACCGGAAATACGGCGATGAGGCATTGAGGTTAAGATTAAGGAAAAGAAAAATTTTGCCATGCCCTATGCATGCCGTCCAGAGTTTAAAGTTCAATAATTATTAAAAGGAAATAAACAGGAGATGATGTAATTAAATCTTGTTTACCAGCTATCACGAATAATTTTTTTATTTACATTTTTTACGATTAACGTACTCACCTAGAAGTGAAACTGGGCATTTAAATTCGCATAATAATGAATTTTATTTTTTGGAAAGAGCTTTTATTGTGTTTTCATTGCTTGTATCCGTACCCTTGGGTTAATTAGGGCAAAGAGAATAAAGTAAGAATTTTAAATTCGCACTATCGTAGATAACAAAAAAATACAATGCAACTAACAGCCACTGCAAATTAAAAACTGTTACAAATAACCGTATTCAAAACCATTTCATAAAAATTATAAAAACAAACTGAACACCAAAAAATAAAACTTGAAACTTGCGGAATGCGGTGGTATAATGGGGACGAGCACTTGACAGATTTCAATTTTAGAGTAAAACGTAATTTTTTGTAGATGTCCGATCTCAGTCTGGGGGATCTGTTTGAAATGAAGCTGTTGATTTAAAAACAATGGGCTAGCGCGCGCATGGAAACTATTTGCAAGGCAGCGAAGGCATGCGTGCCCTCCCATATTCATCACTGGAAGAAAGACCTGACGGCGGTTTTAGCATCTTACATGGAACCAACTCAACTCGGATAGACGTGAATTCGCCGGACGCTACGACTGGTCTTTATTTATTGCAATAATCAGGTTTATGAATCTTTACTAACTGTATGTCCATTCCATTGTGATAGACCGCCAATCTCAGGCGCGACAACCTAAAGATTTCAGTTTGTAGTCCTTTTAGATTTTGGTAGTGGTGATTAGAAACGAAAATGTGGATTGGAAGAAAACTAATAATACTTTCGCCGTAGCATCCATTTCTATTCGCTGCAATTACCGTATGCTAAGACTGGAATATTTTTACTTGCCTAATAACTGTCAACTTTGGAAAGAAACATAACCTTTCCACATTAGTAAAGGCGGAAGCCTCTACTGTAAGGTTTGATATCAACCTCCGATGTTAAAGTCGAAATTTCTATGCTTTACTTGTCTGTTGTCTTTCAATATTTCCACTCAAACGTAGTAAATAAGCTTTGTTTAACATGTGTCTGAAATTTTATTAATTTCCGATTTAACACGTCGGAGATCTGGACTTGTGCTGGAATCGTGATCCTAATTTTTGGCTTGTTGTGCTGCTTCTTGTTAGCACGACACGTTTCTGCAACGCTCTCCACATATTAAACTATTTGTTCTTAGCTCATTTTACAAGTATTGCTCTGTAGATGTGCCCTTTCCATAAGGCTTTTTCTAATTGGTCAAGTGGTTTAGGGGTTAGGGGGTAATCGCTTTTATTGGCGCCGTAGCCCTAGGCCCTAGGCCCCAGGCTCTAAACGACCTGATCGATTGTTTGACAGTGTTTTAAACATTGTTATTATTCAACAATGCCAATCAGCAAACACCAGCTACAAGACGTATAGACTGAAGATTAAAGAGTTGGTTTCCATTGGTTTGTGCAAACTGTAATTGATTGAAACAAACTCTTAAATCCAACTATTATACACGTAAATACAATTAAAGCCAGAGCCAAATTTCAAAACCTTTCATTTACAAACAAAGGAAGAATAATGTAGAGCTACACACTTGACTACTTTCTCGGCTGCAAATGTTGTTAGCCCTTCAATTTCATTTTTAATGGTGGTTTTTAAAATTGTTGTAAGTATTAAGCGTTTGGGGGGTGAGGTTGATTTAGGGTGCTCATCTCATTGTATTTGTTTGTATCATCCACGGCGATAGGCTATCGCCGTGTATGATACAAACAAATACAATGAGATGAGCATACGATACATGAGCAGGCGATAGCCGTATATATATATATGATTGAAGCCCTCTTTCCAATTTCTCCGTTCCTACTCAATATCTTTCGACCAAACATGGCCAGATAGGAGATAGGTATGGAAGGTATATTTATGCCAACTTTTATCAAATTCCGTGCAAGAGTAAACGTACGGAGCCGCACGTAAATTTGAAAAGTGTACCCTTCTTGTTGTTGTTGTGCTTGTTGTTGTGCTTGTTCTTGTTCTTGTGTGTCACGGTTTCAAAAAAAACTACTGCACCTACCTAAAATCTGAAACATGATCTAAGCCAGAAATTTCTCTGGGCTTCATCCTCAGAGAAACCACTTTTTCGATTGGTCGAGCCATTCCGGAGTCACGGCACCCTGAACGATCATTTTGATTGTTTTACATTGTTTTAACCATTGTAATTAGGGAACAATGCCACTCAGCAAAATCCAGATCCATTCTTCGTGCACGTGTTATGTCTTTGCCAAAAAGTCGATTGCTGAAGGGTAAAATCATTGCCCACGACTTCGTGTCTGAAGGAGCTGGTGTCAATGAAGTGAATTGGTGTTATTGGTGTTGCTGCTGTAATTGGTGTTATTGCCGAATTGGTGTTTCTACTAAAAGCATATATATTTAAACCAAACTAACTACGTTGTTAATGTGGCAGCTAGAAACGATAGAATGGCGTATTTATTTCGCAGATGCAGGCTTTCAGAGCTGAGTTGAATTGTTTCAAAGTGGCCAGCAACAATCGACTGCATGCTTAAAGCTTTGTAGCGCGACGCCACAGCTGTAAAAAAGGTACACGGAAACAGCTGTAAACAAAAATATCAAGTGTGCTGTAAAAAGGGTGGTTATATGATTGAAGTTTCACTTCACTTGTTAAAATGTACACGGATAAAAATTGATAGTGTTTAATTGAAATAATCAAATGTACAATTGAGAAAATTGCATGTGTTTTAGTGCTGTTGTGCTTTACCAATCATATACGTTACGTAAAGCACAACAGCTTTTAAACAGATGCAATTTTCAGAATTGTACATTTTGTTATTTCAATTAAAAATCATCAAGTTTTATCCGTGTACATTTTAACAAGTGAAAATTCAATCATATAACCCCCTTTTTTACGGCACACTTGACGTTTTTGTTTGTATTGTACCTTAAGTGACCAAGGAAAATATGAAGGATTTTTCCGAAAATTAAATTGCCCTTATGCCTTGTTATGTGGTTCCTTGTCTGCCAGGAGGCAACAATATTGTACATACTCTCCGTTGCCACAACTAAAATAATTTGAAACAAGCTAATCTAAACTGCACAGTATGCCAGAATAGTACGAATTAGTAAACAAACAAAAAACAAAAAACTCGTTTGATACTTAAGGTAAGGTTTAACTGATCCGAAATCAAAACAGTAAAGAGACACAAATAAACTTTCCTGTAAGGGTTCAGGTACTGCAGTGCTGCTGTACTATTTAGTCAATAAGTATGAGTAACAGCTAGTATCGTGCACAATTTAAAACACACTACGTTTCGGGAAGTCGACCTCCCGTCTTCAGGTGAAAATAAAACACTAAAATTTTAAAATTTCATGGTGAGTCACCAAATCAATAAAAACAATCCAGTTCAGGCATGGTCCAGGCCTAAAACTTTAAAACTTGGACCATGCCTGAACTGGGTTGTTTTTACGGATTTGGTGACTCGGCAGATACTGCCATGAATTTTTACAATTTTAGTGTTTTATTTTTACCTGTTTCCGAAACGTAGTGTGTTTTAAATTGTGCACGATACTGGCTTTTACTCATTCTTATCTGCTAGAAGGTCTAAAACTACTCAATAAAGTACTGTTTAGTTCACGTGAAATCTTTCTGCTGTATCCAACTATTATACATGTAAATACAATTAAAGCCAGAGCCCAAATTTCAAAACTTTTCATTTACAAACAAAAGAAGAATAATGTAAGGCTACACACTCGAATCCGGAAAAAATATCTCAGGAAAAAAATCCCGGAAAAATATCCACAGAAAAAATATCCCCGGAATCACATACTTTAAAATTAAAATGTTTCTATTCCATTTTAAGTATCAACACCACATCTTCGAATATTGCGGCCTATCTCCCTGAGAAAATGGGGATAGGCCGCATTGTCGATGTTTTCAGTAGTTTATTTGCTGACAAATTGCCTTAAGTCAACAATGGATAAAAGCATTAGAGCTCATATCCTTACGGAAGTTACAGCTGCGAAAGCACAGAAAGAAATGGCCTTTTTTTTTGTGCAGTTAATTTGTTGGCTTTTTTCCTTCCTTTTATTGTCATTGGTACGGCCTGGCTTCTTATGTGCATGTCCATTGTTTACAGAATTTTCTTTGTAAAAAGAAAAGCAGCATTGGAATTGCGAATTTATGTCAATGCTCCGTCTGTTACTTGGCCAACGCTTATTAATTGACGGCAGAACATTAGATTGTGTCTAGATTTAGTGTACGTCAGCTCGTAGCTGATTATGCGTTGTTGTAGACACCATGGTAAACAATCGAGGAAAATAATTTTTAACTATCTTCCGGAAACCCGCACGAAAGTAACTAAAAAAGTCATTCAGTCATGTCTGCCGTCCAATTTTGAGGTTGTAAGGTCTCAAAATGATAGGCTTTTGTTCGACTAAATGCGGGAATCTGTTGTTCCATCCTTCACACCGATTATTTTGATCGTTGTTGATCACCAAGCATTGTATCGCGCACGTTCCATGTGTTTGGTAGATAATTAAAAAAACATAAATAAGCTAACAGTGGTTTTTCCTGGGGATTTTTTTCCGGGGATATTTTTTCTGAGAATATTTTTTTCCGGGATATTTTCTCATGGGATATTTTTTCCGATTACCACACACTCGACTATTTTCTCGGCTAAAATTTGGTCAGTGTTTTTCTTGTCGTTGTTTGAGCAGGCTCCTGAGCTTCGTGCCTGTCATATACTGATTAAACATTAATTATGATTTTTCAAGACTTTAAAGCACTTTTCCAGGCGTGGAATTTTATTACTACTTTCCAGGATATTCCCAGGCTTTCAAGGACTCGCCTGAACCTCGAATCCTGTAGAGCTTCAGGATACTGCATAAGGTTTGAAGTGAATTCTTGTGGAGGTTTGCGGATATGGTCGAACCCCTTGAAAGAAAACGTTGGCAAAGTCCCCGTGAAGACTGCCGGCCAGGGTAGCGTGAGAGGCTATCATGCTCCTTCAGCGGCTATGGGAACTATTCTGACCAATTCTGGAAAATCTTTCGCCCCCAACGATTATCGGAGGATTTCCGGATCGAATCCCCGGGTTGGCACCTCCTCTTACCAGATATTTCGTCTTCTCTAAAAAGTCTGGTAATGTTCAAAAGTGAGTCAGTTCAGCCACACAAGCATTAAATTGCTACGGCTGACTTAAGGGTCAAAAGAAATTAATAAAAAAAAAGCCCACTACGATAATTATTTTTTTTTAAACATTTTCCAGCGATGTCGTTTAGCCAATTAAATGCACCAATCATTAGCTAATGTGTCGTGTGCAAAGGAAAAATGGTAAAAATATTTGAGTACAGCAGTAAGGTTTCACGTGGACTAAACAGTACAGCAACACTGCAGTATCTGAAACCTCACAGGAACGTTTATTTGTGTTACTTTGATGTTTTGATTTCAGATCAGTTAAACCTTACCTTAATAGGGCCTTTTCACCTTTTCAACTCCCACATGCAGCGCTGTAGAATCTTCGAGCGATATAAAGAAAATAGCGGTAAATCAAAAAAAGGAACAACACTTCGCAGCAGCGTCGCGAATTTGCATAACTAAAACGAGATCACGTGACCCACATCAGCCTATTGGATGACGGAGAATCTGGAACGTGGATGCTGTGTTTAGAATATGGGCAACGCTATCGAAATGGTGAAACGGCACATTTAAGCATGAAACGAGTTCGTTTTCGTTTACTAATTCTGTCATTACCGCGGTACCCATCATTTTGCCGGGGCAATAGTTTTGAGCAATCCAGAGGAACTAGGTTTGCATCTGCCTTGATATTTGACTAAACCGAGCTCATTCGGCTTTCCAGCCTGTACTTAACTGATAGAGTGCAGCGCTATCCGGCACCCAACTCTTCCCCAAACTCACCGAACCATCTCAGCGCCGTCGTCACACCTCCTCAACGTTGTTCTTAAACTCGAGATTACTTTTCCGATTCCCTCAGCATGACATCATCGCTAAAACATCGAATCATCGTCTTTTCGAGGCAATTTTTTCGTTGAATCCATGGACTAAAGATTGCGGACCTGCAGTTCTATTCGCATGGGTTATTATATAAGCACAATTGATAATGTGGTGAAAATTGTCGTCAGTGATGAAAAAACACCAAACAGTGATCAAAAAGTACAAGGCTAATAAGATGCGTACAAGTATACAATAAAAAATGCGACGTTTGGAGTTGGATACGACTCTTTATCAAGCAATACTTGGCACAAGGCTAAAAGTCAAAACATATAAAAAATACTGGGCGAACCCACAAAGCACAACCAAAGCACACAAATGAAGCTAAATGTCGATCGTAAGTCAAGACCTGCATTAATTCTGCAGGAAGTAATGTCAGGACACTCTATTGCCAGGTTTCACCTTGGCTTAAGTTTATTTCTTTTCTATCTTAATTTTTAGGTTTTAAATTTGTGTGCTTTGGTTGTGCTTTGTGGGTTAGCCCAGTATATTTTTAATATGTTTTGACTTTTAGCTTTGTGCTAAGTATTGCTTGAGAAAGTGTCGTATCCGATTCGAAACGTCGCTTTTTTAATTGTATACTTGTGCACCTGATTGTTTTTTTTTCTTTTTTTTTATATTTTAAGATTGCCGTCACGCAGAACGTTCCCCAAAAAATAAAAGAAGGTAACAAAACAAGACACTCAACTATAACAATCATAAATAAACGTATTTATCGGCCGGACTTCTTAGCAACGCCTTTGACAACGCAAACATGGAAGTGAACATAAGCTAATGATTACGCTGAAGCAATGAGTCCGTTCCTAAAGGATTCCTTTGGATGAAATTTCCAGGCGCCACAACACAGTTAGCAAAACTTAGTGAAACAGAGTGAATTCTCTTGGCGTTGAATTAGGATGAAGACCTGTGAATTCAGAGCCAAACATTAAATACTTTTCTGTTAAATCTGTAGTTAGTTACGGATTTTCGCACGCTAGGCAGCTTTTATCCCCTCATTCTTCAATTGAAGGTTAGTAAAAGTAATCGATACAGTCATTCAGCAGATTAAAACTAATATAAACTCGTATGATCCGTTGGCTTCGTATTGTGGCACGCCCTCTACAACCAACAACCTCAGGAGTTTTCAATAACAAGATAGACCAAGGGATTATGGAGCAAAAGGCAGTAAAAACGTGTTTGTATTCTTCAAGATGGATGTAGCGTGGTGTTGGCAGAGGATTAGCTAAACACATTGATCCCAGAATGTCATGAAACCGTGTTAATCCCCCCCAAATGTTTTGAAAGACGTAGTAATCAGAACAGTAGTGAGTCATACGCTTGAATTGAAAATGGGTAGAGCTTCAACTGACATGCCACCAAAAACACCTCAGCTATTGATTTTGTATTGAACCGATATATTATTAGTAAACAAAAACGAACTCGTTTGATGCTTACGTAAAGGTTTAAGTGATCCGAAGTCAAAACAGCAAACGAACACAAATTAACTTTCCTGTAAGGTTTCAGATAGTGTTGCTGTACTGTTTAGACCACGTGAAACCTTACTGCTGTATTCAAATGTTTTTACCATTTTTGCTTTTGCACTCGCGGTAGATCAGCTAATGATTGGTGCATTTTACTCTGTTAAAAAACATCACTACACAATTTTTTTAAACTGATCGCCTTAGTGTGCTTAGCACGGCTCTACAGGTAATTATGGAGTTTAGGCGAATCCTTGTAAATCTGGAAATATTCTGGTAAATAATAATGAACAACCTTTGTGTACAACCGGCATTTCTCCTGCCCCTTTTGGGTGGGAGAGGGCCCAGGGAGCCCCAACTTAGAAATTTCCAATGGAATGTGGGGTAACGGAATACCTTATTTGAAAGGTCTTCATTAGGCGAGTAAATTGCCGCAATGATTGCATCGATACGATGAGCACATCCATAATGGCGGCCATTCAAACATTAGGATTTTCTTCTGCACCTACGTGTTACTCAGGCAAAGGGACGAAGGTGGCAGCAAAATGCTTCGTTCAATTTGATTGGATTACTTCCACAAGGTCGTTTTCAGTTTGAAACCCAAAGTCTGGGCCGCAGTCCCCCCCCCCTCTCTCTTTTAATAATAATCTGACCGACCTTGCTTTTTGCTACTGGCGAAACGAAACATAAAGCTCGGACGGTGAACATTTTCCATTAGTTAAACGTTGTGTTCATTAAACGGTCAAAGGATTGAAAGGAATTAGTAATGTTAAGGTACATGCTCATGGACCTCACTTCCTAGAAAGAGCTGGGGGGGGGGGCACTGAGGCCCACACACACTGGATTTCAAAGTGCAGAAGACGTTGTGGGCGTAATCCAACCAAATTGAGCGAAGGATTTTGCTGCCACTTACGTCCCTTTACGATGTCTTTAGCCTGAGTAACACATAAGGACACAGAGGAAAATCGTAATGTTTGACCGTCCGCCAGTTTGTATGGGCCTATCGTATCGAAGCTCTCATTGCGGCATTTTACTCACCTAATGAAGACCTTTCAAATAAGATATTCCTTTACCCCCCATTCCATTGGAAATTTCTAAGTTGGGGCCCCTGCCCCCCTCGGGGGGGGGGGGGGCAGGCGAAATGCCGGTTGTACACAAAGGTAGATTCTTTAACCAAACTTACATTGCCAGGGTTTCACTTGTCTTCATTCAACCAGTTCAAAAGTTGTGAGGGGGGACTGGGACTTTAGGGATACCCTGTATACTGGCTACTGATTAATACCGCTCATATAAAACAATTTATGCGACAGACAAAAATTAAATTTGGCATTCAACGCCCTTTTAACTCCAATATGTGCCTTTTATGGTTTGACGTTTAGGGAAACATTAACTAAAAAGATTGAAAGCATTTGTAATGCTATTTTCATGTATGTTGGGAAAACACCACCTGTGATCAAATTCATTATCACTGATAATTTATTTACTAGAGGAAGCCCGTGCTACGCACGGGGCCGGTCATGAATTAAGTTTACAGACCCCCTCCCTCCCGGCCCCACTCCCACTCCCCACTCCCAGCCCCCTCACTCCCACTTCCCACTCCCAACCCCCTCACTCCCACTCCCCGCTCCCATTCCCTACTCCCCACTCCCACTCCCATTTTCGCACACACTGGCTAAGAAACGCTTTCAGGGATTAAAATTTCTTCAATCCAATTTTTGGGCACACTGGCTGACAAACGGTGATTTTTGTTGGGCTCAGTAACTGAATCTGCGCATCCAGTGGCTAAAATCACAGGATGCACCGTTTAAAGAATGTGAACGCTGAACCATCATCTTTGATTGTAAACGACTTTTTTTTTTTACTTTTAATTCACTACACGAGCCTACAGACCATAAGTCATACGCTCGACGCTAAAACTTAATCTATAACTTAACCTATTCAGTTATACAGTTATGTACAGTTATGTACAGTTACAGACAGCTTGGTTGTATTAATTATTACAGAATTTACCCCGTGCTCGCCAGAATTCCCCAGAGTCACTTCGGAGTCCGGCCAAACCTACCCGTCTGCTTACAAAATCTAACAACTTGCCGCAGAGTGGATAATGTCCCGGCGTTGTGCGAGGAGGCGCCCAAAATTTCCCTCAAATCACCCTCCCAGTCTCCCAGAATCCGGCCCCGAAAGGCCGCCCAATGATGGCACACCAAAAGAAAGTGCCCCACTGTCTCAGGCTCCGTACCACACCTGCAGATCGGAGAGACGCTGATGCCCAGCCGATGCTCGTGAGCATTCAGCAGTGCGTGCCCGGTCCTGAGCCTGGACACCAGCGCCGCGTCCCTCCTGGAGAGAGCATCCAAGCCACACGGAGCGGCAACGATTGGGTGGATGTCATAAAGAGGCCGGCCAACGCTACTACCATCCCATTCTTCCTGCCATTCCCTAACAGATATCCACCTCAGCACTGGCAACAAGTCCCTTGTAAACGACTACTTTGCAAGATAGCAATGATCAGCGTCGTGCTCAGCAGTGATTGTTGTTGTCCACTTTGAAACAATTCAGCTCAGCTCTGAAAGTCTTCATCTGCGAATTAAATTATCCATTGCATCGTTTAGTTTGATTTAAAACTATACGCATTTGGCTGAAACATGGATTCTTTCATTCATTTATTAGGAGCCGTGGCCCGTAGCCGTACGCCCCATCTACCCTATACAGAAATATTTTACCACACCGTCACACCACACCGTCGCATGCAATACAATGCCCCAATAATGCACAACACGGAACACAAAAACAACACGAGAGCAACAGTGCACGCAGCACCAAGGGAACACCACCGTGCACCACTTGCACCAGTAACAATTGGGTGTGTCCCACAACCACATAGCCACTTCACTTCACAAATGATGCGATGTCACAACGCATCACGCGAACATGTAGCCCTCATGGATTCTTTCATTTTACCCATCAACAATCAACGGGTTGGACGATAGTTTTCAATCCTTAACACGTCCACCAGGAATTGTTAGGCATCATAGCAAAGACATTACACGTGCACGAAAACAATGAGAAACGATTAAAGTGATTGTTGTCCTTCAGGTTTTCCTTTAACTTTCCTTTTCCTTTTATCAGCTCAGCCGGGATACAAAATTATTGGTATCCCTCCAGGTGTTCGGTCTTTGGTTTTAAATTTATCAAACCGAAGACCGAACATGTGAATGGCTCCCAAATATGCCCTCTCCCCCACAATTACTTTAACCCCCAATCCCCACATTCCCGCCCCTTCCTGGATTCGCATTCGTGTCCCCACATACACGCTTGCCCGCCTCCCCCTCCCCAAACACGTCGCCCCGTGACATTCTACCTTTGGTGCAGACCGGGAAACGTCGCTGGCGTGTGTTTGACTAAAGGCTAAAAAAAAACCGTATCAGTGAGAAATCCAGCATTCAGTAAGCAAGTAATACTATGTTTAAGTTAATCCTTTGAAACAATTCAATTCGGTAGCGCGCATTGCCCGCCACACGCACTTGCCCTGGCACCCTCCCCCCCCCCGAAAACGCCGCCCCGTGACATTTCCCCTTTGGTGCAGCCCCGGAAAAGTCGCATGCGTATGTTTGACTGAAGGCTAAAAAAGCCCTGAGAAATCCAGCATTCAGTAAGCAAACAACCCTATGTTTAAGTTAATCCTTTGAAACAATTCACCTCGGTACCGTGCATGGCGAAATTGTTGCAAGCAACGATTGTTGCCGCCCACTTAAAAAACAATTCAACTCCTTTCTGGAAGTGAACATTTAGGAAATAAATGCGCCTTTCCATCGTATCAGGCTGCCAATTTCGGGGCCTCGAAATTAAGAACTAATCGTCGTTTGGTTTAAAGTTGTCTGCTTTAGTAGACACGGGTTGTTTTTATTTTTAGCTCAACCGCCGACAATGGCACAGTCCACGCAACTAAAACTTTGTTGGCCGCTTTGGTACCACAACAATACCACAAAACGAACCCAAAAGTGGTGCGGCAGGTCTGGTTAGTGGCGCCATCTCTTCGAAGACTTTGGAAAAAGTGTTATAACCCCGAACTTGTAGTCCAAGGCCGTCAATAGACAGCGACATGGCAGGGTTGGTAAGTGGCACCATCTGTTCGAAGACGTTGGAAAAGTGTCCCAACTCGAATTTGAAGGCGAATCCCGTCAACAGATGGCACTACAGTGTGGGGTATTGATTGTACGACGGAATGGCGTGGCCAGTGACTAATTGGCCGCCTGCTCCGTATTATACATATATGTAGATTAGAACTTACCAGAGCTTATCACTCTTTATTAGTTAACGAGCAAACTAATACCACAAATAATCGGCAACACGTAGATCATTGTCGACACAATTGACGCGCCACTTATTGTTGTTCATATGACTGACGTCCGCAGTATGGTTTAAGTTAGTAGGTCTCTAGACTCAAATAAAACTCCATCAACTCAATCGAAGTCCTCACTCCAGCATAACTAAAGAAAAATTATCTCCGTTCCTATCTATAGTTTGTTCCACATTATGTTTGCAGAAAACTGACTGTCTGACGCCACGTTTCCTGCCATTATGAGTAAATAATATCCCACACGTATATACTGTAACAGTAACTGTGTAGACACTACACGTGTGATATTACACGTTTTTGCAATCGTAGTGCAAGGAAACGTGGTATCATACTGATAGTTTTCTGAAAACATAATGTGGAACGAACTATAATTGACGCCAAGTAGATGAGATTTAAATGTTGTTAGAGCTAAATGTTAAAGCTTATGACTATACTTCATAAGCCCACTGTCTGTTGCCCACTTCTTGTTGGATTGTAAGCGCTGGGCTCAGTTCAGACGCATTGCCTTGAGAGCTGGTGTCCCCACAGGTGTCCCCACAGGGGTCGGGAATGCTCAGAACAATTGGGCAGTGAGGTTCTGCGCAGTGACTGGTCGTTTTGATGGTTAATGGAGCTCAATTGGATTAATTTTGTGGGTGTTGTTGGCTGGCTTGTTACTTTCTTTGTGTAGTTTTTAAGTTAGTTTTTAGCACTTTAGATGGAGTGAGTGGTTTCCAGGCCGTGTAAACTCCTGTAGGATAAATAAATAAATAAATAAATAAATAAATAAAATATACTTCATTCGATTTCAATGTTTAAAACGAGCACGATAAATTCCACATCAGACCGGTTGTAACAAGGCTTTTCTTCAAAACTAGCACGATTGTGATGAAGAATGGGATTGAAGAATGTGAAGCATGCACATATATTAATCCAAACCGTGTCAATTTGGATGATGTAATGGCTAATTGGACTATGACGAATGTGACGGCACCTTAACGTATTTTGAATTGGCTGGTGAAGTGGTGGGGGAAGAGACGATATCTATCGTTAGAGAGATGATTTCATGAATGGACAACACTATTACACAAAAACTGTTTTCTGGCTTTAGTACGAAGTTATGATAGAAGAGTTTAAAACAGTGACTGGGAGTGCGGTGGTTCTGTCACAACTCCAAAAAAAAATAGTATGAAGGAATAACATAATAGTTGTTAAGAAATTTGAACGTTTTAATAGCATCGCCTCTATCGAAACGATCGGACAGGCTTGCAAGTTTGATAAACTCAGACGTTTCACGCAAGGTTTGGAATGTAGTATACAGGACACCATTTTGTGATTTTTCTCCGAGTTTTTTCTAGAATATCAATGCATTTTATCCAATGCGGCCTCCGAGCCTGGATGCAGTAGTTCAGGTGAGGACGAATAATGATTTCATAAAAGGAAGCAAAAAGTGGGTTATTAAGGCAAGTAAAAGTTTTAAAAATATAGCCTAGTTGGCAGTGGTGATTACTGCGGCAGCAGCACATTGTTAAGTGGGAATTTAAGCTTGTCGTCAACCAATACACCGAGATCTCTCAGTCTCGTTACAGGAAATTGCAAGGTCGTTTACAAATCAGGGAAATGGGTGTTGTTAAGGCCAATGTGAAGAACAACCGTTTTAGAAATATTTAAACTACTTCAATTTTTTTTTGCCCATTGAGCAACGGAATCAAGGTTTGACTGCGGTTGAATATGATCGGCGACAGACAGAACATTGTGATACAGTTTTAGATCATAAGCAGAAAGAAAACACAAACTGTGACGAAGGTGTAGTGGAAGGTCAATAATGAAGATATTAAAGAGAGTTGGACCCATGACAGAGCCTTGGGGGACTCCAGATGGGGCAATAGACCATCCACAAGAAGATCCACGGATAGACACTTTAAAGCGACGATTGCGAAGGTAAATTTCAAGTCAAACAAGCATGAAAGAAGGAAGGTCGAGTTTCTGTAGTTTGTTAGGGGGGATGGAGTGGTCGACAGATTCAAAGGCTTTTTTGAAATCAAGGTAAATAACATCGCAGGAAAGGCGGCGGTTAACTGCAGCAGTCCAGTGATCAACAACAAGCAGGGAGGAGGTTGGTTAAACAGGATTTGTCTTTGACAAAACCATCAAAGGTGTTTGGCCAAGAATCTGGTGCCAATTTTTTTTTCAAAAACTTTTGAGATAGAGGAAAGCAAGCAGATAGGACGATAATTCTCCATAGAAGTGGCACAGCCGCCTTTATACAATGGAATCACGTTGGCATCTTTCCAGGCAGAGGGAAAGGTTCCAGTGCGGAGGATATGCAAAAAAAAATGTGCAGCAAAGAGAGTGATGCCGCAAAATTTTTAAGTAGGATGAATTCCGTCAGGACCAGGACTGGAGTTAGAGTTGAGGTCTTTGAGTCTGTCGTAGACATCATTAACAGAGAAAAAGGGTTTGAAAGTCAGATCATTAAATTGGTGATGCTTAGATCTTGTTTTGGTGGTGGGAGTAATGAAGAAACGTCAAAAAAATGTTCTAAGTTCTACGGCAATTAATACGTCAGTGTTGGTGTTGAAAATTATGAATGTGAAAATTTATAGACATGGAATGCCTCCAGAAAAAAAAAGTATAGATGAAGATACGACAGGGTGACCTTTTATACGTTCACAGTCTTATAAAAGTTTCGATATCCACCCAAAACCAAAACTGGCATACGAGATGCCGACAAGTTTCCAAAAAGGCTCGGCCTATTAGCCAAGTTATTCGCATAGAATAATAATATGGACGTTAAATGAAAAATTAAAGATTGCTACTGCTAATAGCATTGTTCTAGTTTTCATTTAACTTTCGAACTATTAGTACGTGGGATTAACTTGGTTAATACGTATAATCTTGGCGGCCTTACTCTGGTTGAATGATATTACTACTTTCAAAGGCTGACCTTTTTGGCAGCTTGGCGGCTTCTCATATATCAGTTTTGATTTTGGGTGGATTCATTTAACTGAACAAAAAACGGCTTCGACCTTTAGAAAAAAAAAGCATTAGAGCTCGTAGTCTGATACTTACAGTTGTGAAAGTACAAAAATATAAACGGATTAGAGTTCACTCGAATGCAACGAACTATAATTTGAACTCCAATTCTAGTGAACAAGGACTGTTTTTACTCACTGGTCATCAGAAAGTGAATGCAGTTTGTGTTTGAAATGTTTAATGTTTGGGTGCGTGTGCGTGTGTGTGTGTGTGTGTGTAAGGGATTAATTTGAGTATTATACAGGCTTTTTAATACTCGTCTGTGTTTGTTGTTTTATATTTTAAGTATTTTTCGTGTGAGTGGCTATATGTGTATTTTGTGTGCATTTATAATTTGTGAAACAAGCAGACACCTAGTTACGGCAGTTTTTTTGCCTGTGTTTGTGTTTGAAGGTTTCTTAGTTCTAGTTCGTGTGAACAACGTGTCCATTTTGTGTATGTGTTTTTAATCTTTCAATTTTGCAGGCGTTTTGCTGTTTATGGCGTCTGTCTTGTACGTATATGTGGGTTTAAGTTTTCGTTCTGTTTTATGCGCGTGCATATGTTGTATTTTGTTTATATATATTTTTGTGTGAAATAGCGAACCGTTTTGTTCGATTATTGATCTACATGTATGCGTGTGCATGGAGGCTGGAATGTCATAATCCTTGTTCCCTGGAACTGGAGTTCAAATTACAGTTTGTTGCGTTCGGGTGAACTCTTAACTTTTTTTTTTCTTTCTAAAAGGTGAAGCCGTTTTTTTGTTCAGCCAATATGTTGACTTTTTCACTTCCTTATTATTGTAATTGCTACCGTATCATATGTACGGAATGTCCACTGTCCACCCAATTTTGTTTGCGAAAAAACGGAACATTAGAAATGCATATTTATGTTCAAATTCCGTCCAAGCTTTGTTCCATTAGAATTAAAAAAACGCTTAAGCGTATAAAATACGGATGGTAGCCTTAAAAAACTTAAAGCCCTAAAAGAACAGATATTAGAAAAAGACATGTACGCCATCAGCGTTGCAGTAATACGTGTAAAAAAACCTCCAGCGTCCCAGAAAAACAAGCTAGAGCTTCTTTTACACGTATTAGTGCGACGCTGACGGCTTACATGTCTTTTTCTTATATCTGTTCATTTAGATCGAGCTTTAAGTTTTTCAAGGCTTAAATTCGTATTTCATACGCTTAAGCGTTTTGTAATCCTAACATCTGTTATTTTTTCTGTCCCAGCAAGAATAACAACAATGAGAAGATTGTAATCACCTTAAAATAACTGTTATAAGAGTCTCTTAGCCTTTTTAATACTCAATTTTAAGCAATACATGTTGAAAATCGGTTCTTTGTTTCGATCTCCAGGTGAGAGCAAAATTTTCCCCAACAAGAAGAACAACACGAATATTGTAATTATATTAAAATACGCGTTCGAAAGTCCCTAGGCCCTGTTCATCCTTACGTTTTAAGCTGTAAAACTTCAGCATCGGTTCATTGGTTCGATCGCCAGGTGTAGTACAGCTGTTGCAGGTCAGAATTGTGGCTAATCATGGACATCAAGCTAAAATCCATGAAATGTGGTTCTTTGCTTACAAATCGAAGTAGCTATGGAACCCCCTCGAGATATCCCACAAGGATTCTTCCTGCACCCACAAGAACAAGCAAGAACTAACACGAAACTAGTAAGAAACTAACATGAACTAGCAAGAAACTGACACGAAGAAAGGGTATGGGAGACGCAAACAAAATGGTTAATTGCACCCAATCCTAAACAAAGTCTGGCCTTGATAAGGACCAACAATTTGCATACACATAAAAAGGCAAGAAACTTATATGAAACTAGCAAGAAGCTATCATGAAACCAGCAAGAAACTAACAAGGAACTAGCAAGAAACTAACACAAAACTTGTAAGTAAATAGCAAGAAACTAACATAAAACTTGCAAAAAACGAACGCGAAACTAGCAAGAAACTAACCCGAAAAGTTAATAAATTGGTTCTCGGGAGCGTTGGTTTTTTTTCTTAGCGCGTGTTACGTTGTTTAAAGCCTGGGTGAAAAAAATCCGATCGCGCGACAACATTTTAATCAAACTCTTCCTGGATCCGCTGACCATGTCAACTTGAGCTCCATTCTCGCGATCGCCGTTTGCTTCAATGCCACAGGTACTCTTGAAATTTCTTCGGGTTGAGAACTGTGACAAAGTTTGCTTTATATCAAGTAAACTAATCTACTATGTTGGAGATTTTTGAGGATGTCATTAATGGATAGCATCACCATCACTAAAATTGCAAAAACTGAGAATCATGAATGCCTGTTAGTAGCCCTTAAACACGCCGTTTCGGCTGCTGTAGAACTGGGAAAATGGCTTCGTTTTAGGATACCTTCTACTATATTTGTTCCACATTATGTTTGCAGGAAACGGGCTGTGCGACGCAACGTTTTCATGCACTACGAGTGCAAAAACATGTAAATATTACACTTGTAGACTCTACAGAGTTACTGTTAAAGTCTACGAGCGGGATAATTACACGTTTTAGCACTCATAGTGGAAGGAAACGTGACTTCATACTGTCAGTTTCCTGCAAACATAATGTGGAACAAACTATACACAGTGAACAGAAATCGTTGAATGTGTAGAGTGTGGAAAGGCTTTTGTGAACAAGTTTTATATAACGTGACACGCAGTTATACGCCTCGGAAAGAAATCGTTTAAATGTGTTGAATGTGAAAAGGCATTTGACAAGAAGAGTGATTTACCGCTGCATGCAGTTACACATAGTGGTCAGAAGCCATTTAAATGAATCGAGTGTGGACTAGAATTTGCTTACAAATGTTATTAAAGGACGCACGCACAGTCTTGTATCCACAGCTGGAAGAACCCGTTTGCAAGTTTTTAGTGGAGAAAGGCTTTGACGACACAGTATACTTTAACAGCGCGTGCACTTGTAACACTGGAAGAAAAAAAAACGTTTGAATGTGATGATTGTAGAAAGGCCATTTGACGAGAAGAGTGGTTTTATTTGTTAAGAAGCCGTTTTATGAGGCTGCAGTTTAGCTGCATTTGCGCGAAGAAAACATTTGCTTAAAGCTGCTGTTTCGTTTTCTTGATGGAGAAAAGCTGTTTTTATGCGACTACTGTAGGGCGCCATTTACATACAGTGAACAGCTAGAGCTACACAATCATATTCATTCTGGAGTGAAGCCGTTATAATGCGATTTGTGTCGTGCTGCATTTTAACTTTGAGGAACTTTATTTACGCCTTATTTTTTGCTGTCTTTTCGAAAATTGTGTAAGTTTCCATCTCTGGAGTGTACCTTTTGCTTCAAATGCAACAGTGGGAAAAAAACTTTTGAATGTGATGCTTGTGGAAAGGCTTTTGTGCACAAGTTTCATTAAACGTGCATGCAATTCTAACCTGTGGAAAGAAACAGTTAGAATTTAGCAAGCGCGAAAAAGCTTTTTTGCAGAAGGTGTTATTGAAAGTTCAATTGGTAATTAATTGCAACATTTTTAAAGTTTAAGTTAGGCTTTTTCATTGCTGGCTGCATCCCTCCGTGGCATACCGGTATTTAGAAAAATCCAACTATTGTAGCCCATACTCGTACTACAACAAACGTGATGGGGCCTACTAGCTTTTGTTTTGGTGGGAGAAAAAAGCCATCGCTTGCATCTGAAAAATTGAAAATAAAATCTAAAAATAAAATGTCGCTCGCTCACATCAATTTTTTTGTACTACTGCCGAGAACCACTTAATTCATTTTTAGTAGCCTAACAATAGCTAACACGAAACTAGTAAGGAACTAACACGAACTAGCAAAAAATTGACACGAACTGCACGAAACTAAGAAGAAACTTACAAGAAATTATCAAGTATGAAAGAAGGAAGGGTATGGGAGATGCAAACAAAATGTTTTTTGCACCTATTCCTATACAAAACCTGGCCTTGATAAGAACCAACAATTTGCATACAGATAAAAGGCTAGCATTAATACGAAACTAGCAAGAACCTTACATGAAACTAACACGAAACTGGACTACCAGGAAACTAGCAAGAAAGTAGCAAGAACTAGCACGAAACTGACACCAACTTCACGAAACTAGCAAGAAACTTACAAGAAATTATCGAGTATGAAAGATGGAAGGTATGGGAGACGCAAACAGACTGGTTAATTGCACCCGTTCCTAAACAAAGTCTGGCCTTGATAAGAACCAACAATTTGCTGACAGATAAAATGGCTAGCAAGTAATGCGAAACTAGCAAAAAACGAACAAGAACTAGCAAGAATTTGATACGAACTGCAAGAAACTAACAGGAAACTAACATGAACTTATCAAGTATGGAGGAAGGAATGGTGTGGGAGACACAAACAAATAGGTTATTTGCATCCATTCTGTTCGCCATTCGATAACGCGCTCATTTTCAACTTTCAACTGCTGTTGTGACGGTACTAATTAAGGCGGGAATGTCTATTATTCGAAAGGTGGGAAGGTCCTCTTTGTTTCAAGGGTAATTTTAAAGGGTCTACCATTGTTAGAGACCGGACTACGCTCGTTTTATCTAGGGGCTTGTATCAGTTCGCCATTTCGATAATTTGCTCATTTTCAACTTTCGACTGCAAGTGTGACGTTTGTAAATAAGGTGAATGACTCCAATTGAGTTCATTCGGAAGCTGGGAATGTCCTCTTTGCGTGAAGGGTAATTTACGCTCATTTTGCTAGCAGCTTGTATCATAATTTATCCGTTTTGCTTTCTCCGCGTCCGAGCATCGTTGCAACTTGTTCGAGTGAGTTATAATCCGATCGTCCGCACCTTACTTATTGTTGCCCCATTTTTAAATTTTGCAGCATTTCATTCTGGGGCCTCTACTCCTTCTCGTCCTGTCCATTTTTTAAAATTCTCGTGTGCAAACGAACTCTAATAAGCAATACCTGCCGGCCGTATTCGACCAAGGCTATAGGCAACTGAGTACAAGTTCATTATCAATAATGCACAAAAAAAAAAAAAGATACCCACGCTCAATTATACAAAAAAAAAAAAATTAAACCGCTAACTAGATATCGGCAAACACAACATTCAACCCAAAGGAAAATACAAAAGAAGTGATATCAGAAACAAGGACCACAAGGGTGAAATAATCCGCCAAGTTTCACTGAGTGACAGTAGTGATATCAGAATAAAAATGGCTACCACCAAGTTTTCTACGTGGTGTACCAAGCCTATTCCCTAAAGTAAATATTGATGTCACTACCATTGAAAAGCACCGATTGAACTTCTAACTAGGCACTGGCAAATATAAGATACCACCCAAAAAAAAATTCTGAAACAAAACCCACAAGGGTTTTGACATACCAAGCTAGTTGTCTGCACTCGTTGCAAATGCATTGAATTTCGCTCGCTTCGCTCGCTCATTTAGTGCAAGTCTTTCTTTTGGAAATTGGTTTGTCCGCAGCTATCTATCAGCGGCTTTGTCCGTATTTGTAATATAGGACGGCAAGCCAAATGGACAACGGACACTTTGCTTTAACAAGGGAGAATGACGGGAAATCATATAAATCGATTAGCAATAAGGATAATGCATCCTCTCCACGCGCGGGTAAATTGTTGTCTCACCAGCATTGTTAGCATTTGCTTACGCTTTCCGTCTGGCGTTTGCTGATTGGCATTGTTGCATAAAAACAATGTTTAAAACAATGTAAAACAATAAAACGGATCGTTCAGGGCCCAATAACTCCGGAACGAGAGACCGATCGAAATTTCTGTTTCTATAAAGGGCACTTCTCCGGAGGTAGATCTTTCAAATGATCTAAGAACCAGCTTTCTACGACAAACGGTTTGGTCTGTAGAGTGAACTGTATAAACGTGTCCCATAAAGATAATCATCATCATGTAAGACAAAAATGAAACTCACGATTCCAGCTAAAATCCAGATCTCCAATGTGACAAATCGGAAATTAATAAAATTTGGTACACGTGTTGGCCAAGTCCGTAAAAGATCACATACCAAATTTCAGTAGAAAATTTTGAAAGATGGCGGAGAAATTAGGCATCGAAATTTCGGCTTTAACATGGGAGACCGAAGTCAAACCTTACAGTAAAGGCTACCGCCTTTACTAATTATTTTTTGAGGGTGTAGATCTATAACTTTTTTTTAAATGTTTTCATGTTGACCATCACTCTACAATATGTTGATATCGGTAGGCAGGTCACGAAATTTCATGTTAATACTGCTTTTCGTGACAAGTAAATACACACAAAACTTAAACTTTCATTGCCAGCCTAAGACATCTACAAGAAGTTGTTGCTTGGAGATCTAATATTTACCCAAAAACTTGACTACGTAACAAACAAATATGCTCGAGAAACTCAACAGAAATGTGGAGCTGATCGTCGGAAGAGTGTGTACTGCGAAGCTTTAGGCAGGGGGAGGGGGAGGGGGAGGGGGAAGGGGAGAGCGACTTGAGTACACTAAAGGACAGGTTGTTAAAGCTTTAGAATTTTATTTCCAATGTACATGGTTTTCCATAAAAGGTAATATTGCGATTGCATTTTCTTGGATTTTTTTTATGGATGCCAACTGCCACCCAGTTTTATGTCCCAGTCCTGATCACTCCAACTTATCTGACACCTACGTTAAGCTTGAGTTGTTTCTAGCATGTTGTCAGTTAAGCTTGAGTGATTCGGTTCGCACCACAAACTTGGTGGCAGCCATTGAAGCTCCGATGTATGTCACCACTCTCTAGGGTGAAGGTGGACTCTTTTAGTTTTATAGGGGTTTTCGTACGAGTTCTTTTTACAAGGCAACATTAAACTAGAGTTGTTGAGGAATTTTAGGGAAAGTACCATTATTTCCAGTTAACAAATACATTTCCAGCATTTTCCAGTATTTACCATGATGAATATTTTTTGTGCATCCAGTTTTGACATCATCTATACGAAGCTAGGTGAAACGTTAACCCCTTTCAACGAAAGTTAACTAATTTTTCCTTCGTAGAGGTATAGTTAATTAGAGGAAATGCAGTTTCCAGTAAGCAAAGTTTTCATCACTACCGAGTATTTTTTATTATCGATTTTTTTTTAGTGAATCCAGTTTTGTGCACCATCTATGCGAAGCCTCGGTGAAACTTTAACCTCTTTCAAAGAAAGTTAATTAATTTTTACTTTGTAACGAAAAAATTGTAGAGGAATTGTAGAGGGATTTCCGGTATTTTACAGCAAACAAATAGTTTTATAGCATATTCCATTAACATTAAAAAAAAAATACATTCCATTTTGTACATCATCTATATGAACGCGGGGTAAAACGTTACCCATTTCAACGAAATTTAACTATTTTTTTTCTTTGTAAAGGAAAAGTTAACTAGAGGAACTGTAGAGGAATTTCCAGCAAACAAATAGTTTTCCATCACCAACAAGCATCAATTTTTGTGTGCATTCAATTTGATGCGTCATCAGTGCAAAGCCAACGTAAAACTTTAATCTCTTTCAAAGAAAATTAATTAATTTTTTCTTTGCAATGAAAAAATTGTAGAGGGATTTCCGATATTTTCCAGTAAACAAATACTTTTCCAGCATATTCCATTAAATTTTTTTTTTTGTATTTCAGATTTGTACATCATCTGTATAAACCCGGGGTGAAGCGTTACCCATTTCAGAAAAAGTTAACTAATTTTTTGTGTGTGTTTATTTGTGGTTACAAACAATGGTTCTACCTTAGACAAAAAATAAAATATAATTCATGACACACCGCTTGCCTTCTACCAGACGACAAGTCAACATGTAGTAACGGTCGTATTATTATAAATATCTCGTCAAATAAATATCTTTATAGTGTAGGCCTATATCGTTATAGGCCGGTTTCATTTTTTTGACTTCGGTTCCGGTTTCGGTTTTTACGCTCACAAAATCGCGGTTTTGGTTTCGGTATCGGTTTTTTGCTATCATCCACCCCAATCAGTTATTTCTAGTTTTTTTTTTCTTGTATCAGTACTATTATTAGTTTCTAACTCCTGCTTTCACTTTCAGCAGCGTCATAGACCATGGTCCTAGTTGTGGCATCATTTTCGTCTACTATTTTCTGTTTAATGATTAGGAGCTTTGCTGTCATTTATACGCAGAAAATGATAATTATTAAAAAAAAATTAGAAAAACAAATCAATTTTTGATTTTTCGAACACCGCACGAAAAACCGAGAACAAAATCCAAATCTGTTTCGGTTTCGGTTTTCAGTAAAAACCGAAAATTCGGTTTCGGTTTCGGTTATCGACTCATCCCTAGTGTATTACAACGATGAAATTGTGTTTTTGAGCGAATTTGTTTCCATACGCAGGTTTTTACGCAGGGAGTGTTTACGAACTTATATAGCAGTGGCAGGGTATACTTCAATAATTCAGCTTAGATCATTCGTTTTTTTTTAAAAGCACTCAACTTTTATAAGAGCTTTTTCTCATTTTGCCTCTTGGCAGAACCTTTTTTCTTCCCCAAACTACTTAAGTTTTTTTTTCTTTCCACACAGATTTTAAAGTTCGTACGCTAAAGCGTTTTATGGTTGTTGTGATGTCATCACCTGATGCCTGCAATATTTATGTTATTTTCTAAAACAAACTTCTGCCACAAAATTAAGAAGTCTCCAAAGTTAGTTAAATAGAAAAGACAAAACTAGGATGAAAAAAAAAATTAAAAAAAAACGAACGCGATCGCATTAAGAAACAAACCTGCCTCGAACAGCTTTCCAAGCAATTAAAGCGTCTTTTATTTATTGCATTTGTTTACCTCGGAGTTTCGCATTTGTTGGAGCTACTAATAAAAGGAAATGAGAAAGAAAAAAAAAAGAGAGAAAAGAAATAAAATTTGCAATTCAAGCTCCCCGCTTTTACATTCCTTAATTTGCAGAGCTTTGATAAAACTTCGATAATTGGGTCTTAATTAGGCCAGTTAAAGAGGACGATGAAAGAACAAAACAAGACCAACCTGTCCCTAAAATCGATCGTAGGGAAACTATAAAAGTGTGGCCCCATGCAGATTAGCGGTATGCCTAACAATTACTGGCTTGTCGTTGACAAACGGAACAAAAAAAAAAAAAACGAAAAGAAACAAAAGCTAAAAACGGAAGACGGAAAAGTGCTGACAGTTTAAGAAATTCGTAAAGATTCTGAGTGGTAAAGAGAGAACAAGCACGCGCGATTGTGCGTACCGTCAAAAGTTGAATAAGGTTACTGGAGTTTTGCAGACGTTTTGGTTTACAACGTCTATTTGTTAGCATGATATTATGGAGACGTCAGACACGCAATGCCTAGAAACACCTTTCGTTATACAATATACAGACTAAGGCAGCCCCTACTATACTGCTGGTTTTAAAGAGCATTGTTGTGATTTCACATTTGCATTAAAATGCTGTGATTTCCCATCAGTAGTCGCCTAAGCTTTCATTAGATCAAGGGTTAAAAGACAAAGAGACCTAGATCCCGTTGCATGGAAATATTTTGACATCATCGGTACTGTCCCCCTTTGTTAAAAACAGTTTGAATCACTACTTATAAAGAGAATTTCCCTGACCGAAATTTGCTCACTTGATCGTGTACTAAATTCGCCTAATCACAACCGACTTACAGTGAGAATTTCCCTGACCGAAATTTGCTTACTTGATCGTGTACTAAATTCGCCCAATCACAACCGACTTACAGTGATAATCACGCAAAAGCTACTGCGTGATTATCAAACGTAATATCCCAAGAGCTAAAGAAATTATCGATAATTTTTTCAACTCGAGTATTTTGGCCCCTATATACTCACGAGTGCTATTTAGGCAGACATTAATTTCCCGAGTGCGTAGTACGAGGGAAATTATCTGCCAATAAATAGCACGAGTGAGTTTAATGGGCCAAAACACGAGTGTTGAAAAAATTTGATAATTTCCAATAGCTCGCGGGGTATTTAGTTAGAGAATTTCACATCATATTTCAGTATTCAGCACTCTAAATTTCGTATGCAACATTTAAAAATTTTTTAAAGTCGCACTGCCGTCCAAATATCGGCGCACCGATTGGCACTACGGCCGCCAGTAATATAATTGATATTCGCTGCCGCTGAAGAATTTTTCATTGGCGCACGCCTCCAAACTTTTTACTTTAAACAATTCCGTAATAATAAATTAATAAATGCAGTACATATTTTATTTTTTCTAAAATTGCAAGAGTAAATAAAAAAAAAAACAATCAAATACGGACTGTAGTGGAGCGTAATAAATTTCAAAACGGTGTTCAGAATTTGTTGCTAGGTTACATTGACGTTAGGCCTAACGACACAGGCGGATTAACGGGTTTCGCCACCAGCTTCTATATGTGATTGCAGGCATTGCTAGGTTACGGAAATGAACGACACAGTGCGTATTTCGAAAGAAAGGCTTTCCGGACTGTTATTGGTAAGAAAATACATACTTTTATTTGAAATGAATTCAACAAACTTATCGTAACGTGTCAACTGTGTAACGTTTGAAGCGAGTGACTGCCAAAAGCGTATCAACTTCAGAAAGCGCTCGCC
>JAHWFP010012642.1:8270-18661 GCA_023313725.1 Lithobius niger
AAGTCATTTCTGCATTGACCTCTTTGCTAAAGTCATTTCTGCATTGACCTCTTAACTCTTTAAAGGTACGTGCCTCCAGATTGGCTTTCCTGTATGACTCAGTTTTGCAATAGGGTGTTGAAACGTAAATGTTAAAGGAGTTCATTTTCCTATTTTTATTTTACCTCGTGAGAACGGTTTTGCTACATTTGCTCTAACCTATATAAATGTTGGAAAAGGTATTTCGCACAGGATGACACGAAAATAGCGCAGGTAAATCCAAATAAAGGGGTTTGTTGACCGGTCACTGTCAATGTGCCCTAGGCTACAATGGTATACAAATTTGCGGACACAGCCATTGTGAGAGAACAATCAAGTCACAGCAACGTGCCAAATTTCTTCTTCCTGCACAAACATCTACGACAACCCAACGTTTTTCAAAAATTGTTAGAAAATTGTAACACGTCCCATATCTCAGTACAACGACCTCTTAAGAACAATACAGGCTAACAGTTCACCGTACTACCGAGCAAACCATACCCTTGTCTTCGAAATCCCTGCAATGTAGGATTGTAAAGTTGAGTAACCCAAACAATTCTGTCGCCTGCAAAATCTAAATAAAACTGTTATTTACAATCTAAGCTAAGTTTTCTAACCAGTAGTCAAATTTACAACCTAATCTGTTTTCTAGCCTATAGTGAAATTTACAACCAAAGTCTTCTAGCCGTGAAACTTACAAGCTAAGGTTAGTTTTCTGCCTGTAGACAAATTTCAGAATGACATGGTTTCCCATACGGTAGTTCAAGTTAGCTAATCGGCTACCGGTACGTCTTTTGAGGAATCTCCGCAGAGGTCCCGCTCCTGCACTCCTCACCGCTTGCACGAGCTCTCTGTTCCCTTTGGATGAGGCATGCTACTGTTCGTTTGTTTCATTAATACAAAAGTATTCTAAAAGTGGTAGCCGTCTCAGAAGCCATTTTGCCTACAGTACGGCAGAACTACAGAGGTTTCCGGATACTACGAAAGGATTGCAGGAAATCCCTTGGTTTTTTTTCTTTTTTTTTCTTCAAATAATGCCATACAGCGTGATAAAGAAAAAATTGCAATAATACCTTGTATGTTTGTCGTAAAATGCCGTTGAACCAATCTTTAAATTTTGTCGCTCATTTGTTTAAAAAGCTAATGGAAAAAACGTTTCCTCGTGAAATTCGAGCCAAGCTGACCTAACCTGTAACAACAACACACAAGAAAACACACCAAACAACAGTTTCCTCCAGTTTCATTCTGCATTTTTTTTGTTCCGCACACGATTAAAACATGAACGACTTATTGCTTGGTGAGCTGTTGTTGGAAGAGCCAAACTCTTCCCCTAAAATTAAGCCCTATTTGAAACTGAGCTACCTTATTTAGTTTATTGATTAATAAAGGTCCCTAAAAAAGTGTATTGGTCTTGGAAAAGTCCTTGATATATTATATTAGTGTAGAAAAAGTCCCTGTAAGCACTTGAATTTTGCGTGTGTGATCTTGTGCGAAGCTTGGAGTTTGCTATCATTGGCCCATTTTGGCTTTGATAAAGGATTGCTAGTAAAAACTCGCCGATTCAATCTCTATCACTAAGATCATAGTTTTTTTGTATTGTTTGTGTGTGTGTGTCCGCAGTGGGAATCTCGATAATCCTATTCTATCGAAGTCCGCAGTGGGAATCTCGATAATCTTTATTCTATTGAAGTCCGTAGTGGAAATCTCCGAGGCTTTGAGCAATGGGAGACTCGTAACGGTGGTATTTCATTTGTAAGGAACTTCAACTATAATTAATTGGTACATGTAGTTGACGTCACAATATTTTCATCCAAACGGGAAATCACAGCAAACCCACACCGCCGTCGGGGGGGGGGGGGGGGGGGGGGCTGTAACTGGGTAATTTCTCGATTTCTGACTTTCACAGTTTCGGATGGAAACTGTCTTAACCGCACCAGCAGGACTTTAGTGAGTTCCTTCCGAAACTGGTACGGTCACAAATCATGAAATAACCTAGTTCCACCCCACCCCCCACCCCCTCCCAACCCGTTGACGGGTTAAGGTAAAACAAGAACCAAAAATGAATTTTTTTAAGTCCATGATATACAGAAGAGCTTACCAAAATTTGGACATTTTGGTATCAAGGCACAGTACCGTTTTCAAGCTAGAAAGTCAGCAACAGCTACGTCATTGAAAAAAAAACACACAACGAACTATATCGGTCAATATTAACATTTTTTGTCAGTTGCCACTAGCTGGTTAGCCAGGTTTTGTTAATCGCCACGTTTATTAGTTCCTCGACGAATCCAACGTTTCTAGAAACTAAAAAGACAAAACAAAAGCACGTATCTTATTATTTTTTTCATCTCGATTTGGTTTCTCGATTTCGTTGTTTTTTAATGACGTACCTATTATCTAGGAGCCCATGAAACAGTTCACTTTATTCCTTCTATTACTGAACTCCTTCCCTGAAAACGTTATTGTGCCTCGATACTAAAACGTCACAATCACATACTTTGCGCATGCTTGCCAGATTATTTGGCTTAGCGAAGAAGAAAAAAAAGAATTATCCAACCTTGACAGCATGGGTAGCAGGGAAGAAAAATACTAAATTCAAAAACACTAAGAGAAAAATTAAACACAAAAAACTGCGCTAGTTTCAAGGCTGGGAAGCTGTCCAAGAAAACTGTTGGCAGCTGTTTATGGGCTCGTCCATGTCAGTTGTTTACAACCATTAGTGATGAAATGGTTGTGACACTTCGAGTTCAGGCTTGGATGACACATGCCATAACTTAGAGCCAGCCATCAGACAAACTGGCTTGCTTGGGTGCAAGGCTCAGTGATAAATCAATAGCAATGGAGCTCACGGAAGGGAAAATTAAGTGGAAACAGTTTCTTCGCTTCCAATTGCCCTTGCAGGTACTCTTGCCAACAATGATTATCCCTAATAGCTATTTGTGCCGTAAGTCATCCAAGAAAAAGGGAAAGAGGGATGAGTTCCGGACGTGGCGATGGCCGGCCATATTCATACGAAACGTAAAAGGACTTTGTCAGAAGGCTATGCCCAGTGGTTCCTCTACTCTTTCTCAGGATTTCCCTGTGTAAACAAAACGAAAACAACAAAAAGAAAACCTTTTACTCTTTACTGTAACAAATGTTCCTTTTTTCTCTTGTCTCCCATGAAAATAATTGTTTGAATTGCGTATCGAGAGACGTAAAACTGGCCACCCTTTAAAACTTAGTCGGTACCTTTCACACCGAATTAGTAAACATTTGCTTGCAAATCGAGTCGTGAAAATAGACATGAAATGACCTACCAAGCGAGTTGGTGATGCTAACAGCTCTTAAATCATTTAAAGCGGGATTCCGGCAATACTAATACGAACGTAAAGGGACTTCGCCAGAAGGCTATGCCCAGTGGTTCCTCTGCTCTTACTCAGGAATTCCCTGTATGAACAAAAGGAAAGCTACGAAAAAAAACCTTTTATTTCCTTTACTGTAACAAAATGTCCCCTTTTATCTTTCTCTTGTCTCCCTTGAAAATAGATCTTTTGAATGGCGTACAATAGACGTAAACGATCAATAGACCCGTTAAAACTTAGTCGGTATCTTACACACCAACTGAGTGAACATATGCATGCAAATCGCGTTGTGCAAATAGATATGAAATGATCTAGCCTACAAAGTGATGCAAACAGCTTTAAAAATCATTTAAAGTGGGATTTGGGCAACGTGATCTGAACACGTTGCTCGCCCTTTTTACGTCGTATATTTTCCTGCTTTCTGCTAATTTTCTGTGCGAATGTGTAAAATTGTACGTTTTTAACTTCTAATAGTTAAGTTTTTTTTGCGGCCAGTTGTCGAACTAGTGTCCGATTTTATTTTAGTGGAAACCGTACGTTAAATATTTATGCTCTGCATAGGCTTTCACCGAATAAATATGTATGACAAATATCCCTTGCAAGCTGTGTCAGTTCGCAAGAACAAGCGCTTAAAAAAACTTAACGAGGAAGGCATTTTGTTTCTCGGGCCAAGGCCAACTGGAATAGAAAAGGGGTGGCTTGTCTCCCGACGCTACGCAAGGAAGCTAAAGCTTCTTCTGCTTTAGTAAAAAAGAAATTGGTGATGTTAAATCAACTGGCCGGGAGCCAGGAGCTGAACCTGCTGCTTCGCTCCCAGAAGGCCTTGTGCAAACGGTGGCATTGGAATAGAAACAGAAAGTTACAACACGGATATTCCCGCAGGACGTGTATGGCTTTTATTTACTTTTGATATTACTTATAAATTTTTTTTTAATGTTTGCTCAAACATTACTTTCAAAAAAGTCGGGTTTCCCTGAAGGACGCTAGCACGTGCCGACATTAATTAAAATTCTATAAACTATATTATTAAAGGCACGTAAATTCTTCCGGTTGTCGTCCGATCCGTTGAGAATAGCGTTTGCAACATTTACACAGGTTAGAGTTAATGTCGCAAAATCATTTCGCACGAAAGAAAAAAAAACAAGAAGATGACTGTGTTGGCAACATTTCCATACGTTTAAACTAATGTCGCAAAACTGAGTCATACAGGAAAGCCAACACGGCTGCAGGTACCTTTAATACCATAAGAGAAGTGACAGCAATACCATCTGAGAAATAACTAGCGAGCAGCAACTTCTGCAATTCGGGTAAAGAAAGCCGCCGACGGGTGCGTGGCTGTCTTTAGCCAGGTTACCATAGTTGAACAAATCCAAGAACCAAGTGTAATCTAACTAACGGAATCAATTTTTTTTATTGCTTGCTACGAGCAAAAAGAAAGCAATCTATAGAGCAACGTCAAGTGAAGTCATATTAGCTACAAGAGAGATACCTGCAAGGGGCACTAGATTGAAATGGTGGGTTAAACCAAGGCCACCTAGACGTAAAGGTTTAACGTTAAAAATTCGACGCGGCGTCCAGTTAGCCACCGATTCTGCCACCAGTCGCGCTTCTCACACCCCAAAATGAACTGCTCTAGCATGCGGACTGAGGTACGTGTGACACGCGACGCGCGGATTTTAAATTTAAAACACTGCATTGACACCAAATAATTAAACTTTAACAACAATGGCTTCACGCTATGTACTTCTTTGTTCACTCGACGACAAAACAAAGCCTCCGGAGGTTTAATTTCATGAATTTCAAGCAGAAGAGCAACCAAGGTACGTGTGTATTGTACTGTATGATACGCTATGGCGTTTTCAATTCTCATTAAAAATGTGTTAAACGATCCTTTGACGTAGCAGTAAATCGTCCGAAGACTTCAAGAATAGTCACCATGGAAAATGTTCCGTGGCGTCCTGGTAACCAACCTGAAACGTCCCGGTAACCTGTCCAAAAGTATCCCTGCTTCATACAGTGGTTACCCATGTTAATGTCTAATTTTCTCCCTTGGCCGTCCCTCTGGTCCCTCAACCGTCCCGGTAACCACGTTACCATGTTATGGAAGATTTTCCGTCACCATTACCGTAAAATAATGTTCGTTTAGCGCTGCAACACCAGTTAATCCAATAATGAGAAGATATCACGTTTTTGTGCATCCCGCTAACACTAATCAATGCTACGATTGGTGTTTTTCGTTCTTCGTGCTTTCAGTTCAGCGGAACGCTTAGACGACGCGTTTAGCATGCTACGTGAAACCGGGCGTTAAGCCTTTACGTATAGGTTTGCCTTGGTTAAACAACGGCACTTCTAGTCAAGGCAGTGCTTTGAGAGTGGATTTCGTAGGATTAAAAAACCGTTGTTTTCTCCACTATCCCTTATGCTACGAGGTTGTAATCGGAAAATAAAGATTCCACTTGCTTAAGAATGTCAGCAACTGCCAACAAATCGACAAAAATCGCGCGTTTTAGGCCTAAGAAATCCAGTCTTATAGCATTGGCTTTAGTAAGACGCTCTTCTTTTCCCCCACCAGTGCACCTTGCAGCTAACCCAGTTACTGGTTCCACCATAGAGTTATATACAACAATACTACGTCGTGTCACTGCCCTATAGCCATCGAAAATTCGGTTGATAAAATTGTTTGTTTGCTGGGTCTTATCAAGAAGTAAAACAGAAATTATTACAATCGATTACTGTTCGTGCTCCTCTTTATGCAAGAACATCAACATATACTAGTTGTTTACAAGACATCATGGACTTGTACGGTGTACTATCGCACTACGCGTTTACATTTCCACCAGTCAATAACGTTTACTATTACGAGAAGAATAGAAACTGTAAACCAGAGCAGCACGAGGTTTGCTAAGTTCAAAGCTTTCACTTTTTTCTCAGTCACTTGCTTGTTCGTGACTCATGCAATGCAAATGAGGGATGTAATCATGCCGGACCACGCGATCCCCGCCATAATGGCAGCTAATACGCAACCTAACGGCTCGCATTAACTACACGTGACACGTCACCAAAACGTACAAAGCTCCATGCAAGTTTTTCTTTTCCCATTGCCGCTAAGGCATAGGTTTAGATTACATCAGGTACATTACGCAGCTAACAAAAAAATAAATAAAAAAAACTGCTTACAAGAACAGACAAGCATGCTATTGTGTTTATTCACGTACGCTAGGATTTCGAAGAATCATTTCAGTGGAATCTAAACACACACAAATTAAATTATAATTTATAAAATGTATTTTACATATATATAGTTGTAAATAATATAGTGGACAATCAAGCTAACCAGCTAAAATCATACAGTTCCCACCACAATACTGAAATAATTTCCACGAGTTTTCCAAAGTAGTTGAAGTCAATTTCCAGTCTATTTGCCGTGATTTTAGGAAGGAATTTTTTCTATACATTTTATCAGTTTTACTTGCTTTTTTCGGCTCACTTTGTGCAAAAAGGTAAGCCGGCTTAATAAACTTTTAGGTGTCAACACAGAAATACAAGGATAATAATGCGTTTAGTGTGTTTAATGCACTTAGGACCAGACCTAAAAGTGTGGCTTTGTTTTTTCCCTTGAGTTTTACAGGTTTTTTTGTGAAAAATAGGAGAATTCCCCGAGTCTTCCCCGAGTTTCAAATGAAGTTTAAATTCCCTGAGTTTTCCAGGTTCTCCTGGTTGGTGGGTAAGTAACGTAGTAGCACGTGCCAGTACAGTGATCTAGGTACGGATTGGGTTGCCAGTTTTAATTCGGTCACGCGACTCCGACGAAACGTAAGTGTAAAAGGATGGCTTACGGTAATGCGTTATTTCTAGTTTATTAGCTGGTAACCCCATCTACCCCGTTACCCGGATCGCAGAAGTTGGTGAACGCGAGCTATTTCTCAGGTGGCTTTGAGGAAATAGGCAATGGTCATCATAACAGAAACAGGTGGTGCCTCACTTTCCAGTTCTGAGTGGTAGCTCCTGCCACGATGACGACACCTCAGGCATTAATTCTTTATTTGTTGCTAGCATTATTTCTGGTGGAGAGGCAAAGAAGCAAAGAGGCAAATTGCTCTCCATCCTTGTATGTATGTGTTCGACCTTCAGGTCACCAGTGAGAAAGACTGAACAGATACTAAGCACGGCTGGAGCACGTAGCCAGGATCCGCCCCAGTAACACAGTGGTTAGAGTGCCCGGCCTAGTAAGTGGGAAGTCCTGGATTTTAGCCCCCAGTCGGGGTATATTGTCTGTTGTTTCTTTCTCAGAGCAGTGTATCTTGTTTTCTCATAAAGCCAGTCTTTAATGCAAACTGTTTGCTGTATTTACGAGATAAAGCTAGTTAAAAAATAGTCCCACGCTTAGTCAAACAAACTAAGCCATGCTGCCGGACAAAAACCAAAACTCAGCACCCTCAGATTTTACGCTCTTTTTCAACTTACAACTGCTGTTGTTGCGCTTCTAATTTAGATAGATGACTCCAATTAGGGTCATTCGAAAGGTGGGAATGTCTTCTTTGCATAAAGGTTAACTGAAAGGGTCTACCACCGTTAAGGACCAAGCTATGCCCGTTTTACTTTATGTGCTTGTTCGTAGTTCACCCATTCAAGTTTTAGCTCATTTTCAATTTTCAACGGCTTCTAATTTATGTAAATCGCTCCAATTAGATTCATTCGAAAGGTGGGAATGCCTTCTTTGCGTAAAGGGTAATTGAAAGGGTCTGCCACTGTTAGGGGCCGAGCTATGGCTGTTTTACTAGGGGCTTGTGTCACAGTTAACCTGGTGCTGCCATCTGTTTGCTGGATTGATGGTGGCTTCATGCAGCAACGCTAGTAGCTGAAGCGATTCGCTATTAGAAACGGTAGATAACATAGCAGATTGAGTGATTACCTACTGATCAATTACATTTGCTCTGGTTTAACGTTTCACACAAACATAATTTCGGAACGGTTTTCTCCGGAAATATGGAAAGAACCACTTTGACTCAGTTTGTATTGCTCCACTATTGAAGAAGGATCAACATTCCATAATTTGCTCGACCATATATTCAAGGATTTCAAATTACCTGAAATCCTGAATGACACACGGAACAAATCAACGGATTGTGCTATTGAACCAAAAGATCAATTGTGCTATACTCTGTTGAATATCCTTATAACAATTTTACTGCAAATAAACGAATCAGAGAAGGTGACGAATAACTTCCGCCTAAACCTGTCCTGCCACAGAAAGTGATATATAATAATCGCCCTTACAAATGTAAACAACCTTTAACGAGCAATTTGTACTAATTATTAACGGCCTTCGCCTCACATAAAACAGATGGTATCTGTCAGAATACGTACGTAGCTTATAAATGACTATGCATTACATAAATGTACTTCGCTTCCACCCACACATTTTGTTGGGCCTTGAACGTGCCATTTTTAAAATTTTAAATAAAATGCAATTCGTTGGTCTTTTAAGAACATTCTTAAACGCAAACAGTTAAAGAGTTGCTGACTACAAAATTTTCAGCAATTAACAACTTTCTACATACCGAGTCCATAACTACTTTTTAAGTTTAAAATTATTCTACCAGCCAACTATAGCTATATATTTATATTAGCTATATATTTATTCACTTCGCAGATTAGTAAACAGGTATTTAGTAGGTCTCATTCATTGTATTTTATCTGTCGAAGATTACCTTATTTCTTTTGAAAAAACAAAAAAAAAAACAAAAAAAATTATCGCTTGGCAAAAAGATCAAACCGAAATGAGGAAATCCTTCGTTAAATTACGCAAAAGTTATGCGCAATAGATTCCATTTGTTCGTTTTCGGTATGATGATACAAATTAAGAGAGAGAAGTGTTCAGACTAGCTAATTACTCGATTAACAGACAAAATGGTCGTACATCCCGGTCATAAAAAATTATGATTACAAACATAAATAAATAGATAAGGGACCGTTCAATATTTATCAAGAGGGGTGGGCTGGCGGATTGTCGTCATCAATACAATAATTCATGACCACCTCCGCCTATTTGGTGTTAGTACATTTTTGCCCCCCCCCCCAAAAAAAAATCATGAATGAGTGTACGAAACGTACTAGGCCTACTTTAATACCATGTGGAATGTACAGTACTGAGCTAAATAAATTTATTACATTGGCATTCTATAACTTGCTGTGCACTTGTGCACTTACTTACGCAATTTTTTCCTGATCACCCCCCCCCCCTCCTGATAGCACCTTTAAAAAAAAGTTTAGGCCCCCCTCCCTCTTCATGCACAAATTTTCATGACCCCCGTTAATTTTATCCACACCTCCCCCCTCCCCACGTTCATAAATAAAGGTGACGGTCCCTAAATAAAGGTAGGGGTTACTTTACACAGCAAAATAAAATTTACAAGTTCACTAAAGTGAATTTTCTGGGGGCGAAGTGTTCGCATAGTTTAATGTGTAGCCTACCACGAGGCACGAAGCTCTGGCCTAAGGACCCCACTTTATGTCCCCTCCGAGTACCCGACCTCCACCGGAGAGCTAAAAACTCCTAACTTACAGTATGAACAGGGTAATTAAACCTACCAAAAACCTAAACGGGTTACAAAAGACACCACTTTCACAAAGCAATTAAGCGGTTTTATTACTCACCAAAGCACACAAAAAAAAATTATAAAAATGAGCTTAAAAAGACAGTTTCAACCATCGCTAGTCTGTTTTACAATCTAGTTCCTTCCACAAAGAAGAGCACGAAACACTAAAAGCGCAGATTATTAATGGTTGGCAAAATTCCCCACAGCACAATTAAACGAGACTGATTCACAAACTCTGGCAATGGAGGCCATTTATTTAAAAGCCAAGACAAACTGTCCCTCGAACTACGTAAAATTAAGTTCAAAATTAAAACCAATAAAACCATCAAAGAAACACTAAGTTTTAGAGCATGATATTATTACTAACCCAAACAAGTGTTCTTATGTTTGGGTTGTTAATATTCCAAATAAGACCAAACGAGCGAATTAACGA
>JAHWFP010012642.1:21342-35053 GCA_023313725.1 Lithobius niger
TCTCATTGTGACTAAAGAAGCAACCATAGGTCTCGCATTGTGACAAGCAAAGCAACCCTAAGTCTCAAATGTGACAAGAGAAGCAACCATAGGTCTCTCATTGTGACAAGCAAAGCAACCCTAGGTCTCACATTGTGACAAGAGAAGCAACCATAGGTCTCGCATTGTGACAAGAGAAGCAACCATAGGTCTCGCGTTGTGACAAGAGAAGCAACCATAGGTCTCGCATTATGACAAGAGAAGTATCCATAGGTAACGCATTGTGACAAGAGAAGCAACCATAGGTATCTCATTGTGACAAAAGAACCATAGGTTTCACATTGTGACAAGAGAAGCAACCATAGGTCTCGCATTGTGACAAGAGAAGCATCCATAGGTCTCTCATTGTGACAAGAGATGGAACCATAGGACTCGCATTGTGACAAGAGAAGTAACCATAGGTAACACATCGTGACAAGAGAAGCAGCCGCAGATAGTTATCAGCAAAATAATCATCGATATCAAGGCAGCTGTAGTGATCCATTTCATCCAACTGTAACTATATACACATCGACAGATGGTTGTTAGGATAGCAGGGTTTACACATGCCATCAACGACGGTATCATTTTTTCATCCCTTTTCCACACCTTATATTACTTAACTTTTAATTAGTCATCAAGGCACTTGCCCCTACCAAGCTGGCTTGTAGCGTAGGTTCATGTGTACCGAAAATATCCACACAAGGTAACGTAAAATAACAAAATAAGACAAAATATGTCCAACAAATTCATTTCGGTAGTAAAAAGGCCTGCCTACTCGGTCTGCTATTTATACATTTCAGATAATTTTCCTGTATAACAACATTACTTCAAGTGTGCTTCAATATTGCAAAGACATTCATTTTCCTCTTTCTCCCCACGTGAGAAATGGTTTTGCTCCATTCACTGTAATCTACGTAAATGTTGCAAAAGCTATTTTGCGCAGGATGCTCGAATATAGTGAGAAGGTATCCATACAAGTCTGAAAGTAAAAGCAACAGACTCCCGAAAAAATAAAATGGAGTCTTTCCACTCACATGCCAGATTTCAAGCATTGAAGTGGCAAAAAACACCTCAACATTTTTCAAGCACTTTCAACGGTTTCCCAGGCTAGTCCAACATGGGACCCATGTATGAGACTATGATAGACACACCAAAGTACGTGATGCCCCAAGGCAGAACTGACTTCGCGCAAAGTGTTCCGCCGAGACGGATGAATGTAGCCTAAAATAGCTTTCGCTAGATTAGGGTGGACCAGTTCCAGCATTCAAAGGGTAAATTCTAAGTAGACATCTGTACAGATTTCCATAATATATCTTTATGCATAACCCCACTTCCTTGTAACAGATATTTCCAACCCACTACTTTCCTTAGAAAGCAATTTTCATAACTCGCTTCAGCTGTAAAAATACGAACTCGGCGACCTGGCATAAGCAAGAATTGAATTTCACAACAATAAGTAACAATTATGCGAGGGGAGTGGGCAGGGAAGAGGGCCATATGTTTAGAATGATGAGCTATGCTGGAGATCCCTGTAAGACTTCCGAACCATTTGCTCCCCCTACCACTGCACAAAAATAGTAAAGCAAGCCCAGGAGGTGTGTGACTCATGCTCTTTTTATGCTATGAATGTCCTCAAAATTATAATTTACTAGCTGAAGGTGTTGAATGGACGGTTTGCAACACTGGTTAGGTATGTGTATGTCCGTGTTAGACCTGATTAAGTTTTTCAAATTGTTGTAACACTGGCTAACAAACGCTGATTTTCGTTTGCTTCGCTCACTCAATCCTGTGACTCAAATCAGGCACCCCCCCCCCCCAACTGCTCCTGATCCCACTTTCTAATGATCACTTCTATTATATTCTACCAGCCATGTTCATGCTGGCGGATATAAATAAGGCTCAAGGCTCAAGAAGCATGTTGTCCTGAAAAGCTTTACCGCAATGTTTTCCATCCCACCAGACGCGTGGCGCTGTTGCTGTTGGTGGTGCTTGCCGCGCAGCTGTCGAAATGGAAGGCATTTAACAACAGAATATCCAGCTTAAATGGATACGAGAACTAATTCAAGTCACTAAGCTGTCCCCAATGATGATTGTACATTCATCCTTGCAATCCGTTATACAGGGTGTAACAAAAGGTCGTGTCCAAACTTAGGTGACTAATTCCTTAGGTCAAACTAAGAATATAATTCATATAAACATTTGGCCAAAAACGTCTTATTCTTTGGTTATCGCATGAATTAAGAATCCAAATTCCAGCTCCGCCTCCCCACCTCCGCCCATGCTCTGGCTATTGCAAAAACGAAATCACCGTTGGAAATTTTCGAACATGTCCGAAATTCATTGGCTCGACGGTGTCAAACCTGCATTAATGTTCAGGGAAGAAACTTTGAACAATTACTGTAACTGCTATCCCCCCAACCACACACAGGAACCAGGTGTCTTTGGGAAACAATTACATTTTTATATTTTTTATTTTATTTTTACGAACCACTCCAGCACTTCATGGAATTAACGTCGTCTGCAGGGCATTTGAAACCTGCTCTAACGCCCAGGGAAGGATTTTTGACGAATTATTGTGAACCATCTCGCATTGCTGACAAGGACTCGTCACAATATCACCGAACGTACAGTAGCTGGAATATTAAATCGACGCAAACCTCCAACACTGTAGTAAGAGACGGACAACAGATTCCGACAGCACCAGACCAATAATCCAGCTGCTGCTGCAAGTTCGTGCAGTGTTAAGTGATTCCCTTTGACCCAATAGCACTGTTATCGGCCTTTTCTTATTTCAGAAGGTTTTCTTATTTTAGCTTCGATCTGTGCAGAACTGATGTTCGCATTTAATACTTCGCGTTATTAAAACCTCTATGGTATTATCAGTCCTACATTAACACCGACTAATGTAGTTTTCGAACAATTGTTGCTTCCCCTCCAGGACAAATTGTTTGGCAATAGAGATATTTTTTCTTTAGTCTGCTTTGTTTCTTAACAGTTTGTTCTCTACCTTCAGTTCATTGTCTTCATTCACTACCTTCCTATTCTGATTTGTTTTTGCAATATCAAGAGCGTGGGTGGAGATGGGGAGGCGGAATTGGAATTTGGGTTCTTAATTCTTGCGATAACCAAAGAACAAGACGTGTTTGGCCAAATGTTTATATGAATTATATTCTTAGTTTGACCTAAGGAATAAGTCATCCAAGTTTGGACACGACCTTTTGTTACACCCTGTATGTTAGAGCAGGTTACATCTCTTCCTTCTGCAGTGATTCGAGTAACATTAGAATAGACCTAAAATTTGCCCAATGAGTGCTAAGTTACGTTAATTAGGGTTTACGACGATGAAGCAACTCTCAGACTCCTGGTACAGATTATTTTTTGCTCTGTTGCTTGGTTTTACGATGCAATCAACAGTTTTAATGTTACTGTAATCCATGTAAGTATTTTCAGGACTTATTTTTCATTTCATTACTTTTCAGGACACACTTCATGCTTCCTAGTAATCTGACTGAGCCATTTATTTCTCATTTCGAAAGAATACTTCGAAAGAAATACGCTTATAATAGCAACGTGCTAGGCTTCCATCAAACAGTTCTTTATGTATAAAGTTAATATTAAGAGACCTAATTTTTTTTTTATGCTTGTGAACTTCCTGTTGGTGCGTTATTACAACACAACGCTTCACAAATGAACAGAAACAAAAAACGTCGTAGAAAATTGTGTAAAACCAGAGCATGATGGAAAAAAAAAATCAGTACACAGATATAACTTGGCCCTAATGTTTTATAAGAAATTCCGAAACAGAAACTTACCGTAAGCCAAAACGAAATTTGAGTATAAGCTGTTCGTCGTTTAGCATGGTGATCAGGGCCGGATTAAACCTTGTAGAGGCCTGGTGCTTAAGTTGTAATGTGGCCCTAACCCCCCCCACCCCCCCTCCCCTCCAGCAGATAAAGGATTTTTTTTAACAATAATTTTTTTTTGTAAAAACAGCATAAAGTATTTTTTTTTATTTAAGGCTGCTAAATATTAATTAAGTGGTTCTCTGGACTAGCTAAAAAAAAATAACGGGTGGGTTTTTTTTTTTATTTTACTGCTATCTGAGATTTTTCAGATGCGTGCATGTTTTTTTTTTTATTTATCAAACAAAAAAACATTAGTTACTTATATTTTGTTATGGAGTGTAATATAAATGTTTTAATGCCTGGTGCAGCACGCAAATGTTGCACATTGACAAAAGTCATTCTTTCCATCCAAGTTTCTACTTGTGACATGCCTCTGAACAGCCCTTAGATTCGTTTCAATGCGATCATGCAAATGGAGCAAAAAGCACATCTGGTCATCGGCTCCAGGACGAGATTGGTGAAAAAGGTGATTCGTAATTGGAATTTTTTTTAGACAGTGTCATCTAAAATGTTTCATGCGCTAAGAAAAAACGCTCCTGAGAACCACTCAATTAAATTTAAGCAGCCTAAAATAGTATCTGCTTTATTTTCCCGTGACTGTGAGGCCCCCTTCAGGCCTGTGGCCCGGGTGCTTCAGCACCCAAAGCACCCCCCTTAATCCGGCCCTGATGGTGATACATTATGAACGCAATGTTCCCATCAGAGTTGTTACGTGTCATGGTCACCGGGTCATTCGGGTCCCTCTTTTGTGGTGGGTCAGTGACCCGGTGTCCCGCCAATTCACTGTCTGCCACCGCTCAGCCATCCTGACAGAAACACGGATTCGTCCTTTTCAGCAGGTGACGTAATTTAAGGGCAGCCCAACTCCGCGCGATAGGCGTTCGTGAGCCTGAATGAGACATCGTTCGTAACTGGAGATGTTCGTAGTGAAATATTATTCGGTTGAGGCTTCAGTAGTATGTACAAATTTTTTTGGGCGTCGGCGCCATACAAGAAAGCCAACAAGGGAGGAATGTATTCCTTTAAGCTGAGCAATGTAGTGTAGTAACTTTTGGAGATACACCCATCAATGGAGGTGTTGGAATTATAGGGAACTTTTTAAATTTTCATTACAACTACAAAGCGTCCCTTTCCTCTTATGTAAGTTAGCGTCGTCATGAAAAACCTAACCACTGTATACTCCTGTGTTACACAACGACTCATGTGTGAGGCGGACTGGCAAGGTCGTGGAGTCCGGAATTCCCGACTGGCCTCTCGCCCTAGTGGCCTCTCCGCGGAAATAAATAAGTTAAAAATAAAATTCAGTGTATTATTTAAAAAACAAAATTTTTTTTGTAATACACGGTTACCCTTTACTTACTCTTGCTAAGTTTTACACCTTTCGGCTGTACTTACTAGATTAACTCTTCTCAGTTTGCAAGCAACGTTGGTTGTGTAAAAGCCTTTTTTGTCCTCCGGGTACGACTCCGAAATTTCGAGTTTCAACCACAGAAGACCGCACTTGACTAGTTTCTGGCGTCATCACGATTAATGAATAAAAGAGCAGCTGCGCCTGCGTATTGCACGGAAGCCGCTATTCAGGAAGTTACAAAATGTACGTACGCATTCTGTCGGGAGTGATTTCATTAAAGGGACGGTAGCGCTTCTTCACACACGCGAAATTGCGTAATAATATAGGCCCGCGAGCCGAACGTGCGGATTGATACTCTGTCGTAATATCCGCCGGCTGGAAGACGCGTGACGTCAAGCATGAGTCAGCGCCAAGGCTAACTGATGTAGTAGCAGCTAACACAGCTTCAACCCCAGTTTGCCTTGGCTGCGCATTGATAATAAACAAACCAATGCGGTAGAAATCCCCCACATTGCAAATACATTCTGTGAATGTTGCAACGCTTATAATATTGCAGAAAACTAATCCAGTTTCTATGGTGTTTTTCTCGCGTGTTTCTGTTGAGATACCTCGAGTATATTTTTGTGTCAAGTTACTAAGGACATGCTAGGTATAGGTTGGTAAAAATTTTTTTTGAGGAGCCGCATCAAACTCGTTTGCGTAAAAAAAAATTACTGTCACTGTCATCATGAAATTCCTGTTGTGTAATTCCTCATTTTATCCGTTCCTGCTCCCTTCCCCCTCGCCCCCCCCCCCCCACCAACCAAAGAAATCTTCCCTACTTCCCACCCAAAAACGTGTGGTACAACAAAAAAAAAATTGACACTTTCGGAAATGAGTGAGAACGGACATAGAAAGTAAATAAGCAACGTGGAAGGGTTTTTTGTGTGTGTGCGTGTGTGTGTACTCGACTAATGTTCAAGTATTAAACAAATTAGGCCTGAGGGAAATAAGTTTGGTTGCCTTGACATTGAAATAAAACTGGTACGTCGGTGAAGCATTTTATTTATTACTTTATTTTATCCTACATGTAAATGAGAGTTGTTACTCGTTTGAATTCAGAAAACATAATGACAGTGTCGTCACAAAGTTCATGTGTGCCGTCAGGAACGTAAACCCTAACCTAAACCTCTACGTCCCTAGTGCCGTTACCTCCCCCCAACCCAAACGGAAGAAGTTCTTTCTTCATTCCACGCCATACATAAGTTGGGGTATTACAACTGTATAAATGAAACTTTTGGAAATGGGTGGGGGGTGGGTAAAAAATAATCTGTGGGGGTTGGAGTATTTTTTTGGGGGGGAGGGGGTGCTAAAGAGGGAACGCATCACTCGAAACGACTACGGCCTATCGTCTATTAAAAAAAACTACCATCAATGTCATAATGACGTGCATGTGGTCGCGTAACCCCCACCCAAAAAAAAAAGAACTGTCTCCTTACCGCAAAAAAAGTTGGGGTATAACAAATGTAATATTGTAACTTTTGGAAATGGGTGAAGGGGTGGGTAAAGAAATGTACCACGGGGAGGTATATTTAGGAGGAGGGAAAGAGAAGAGGCATTTCTGGAAACGACTAGGGCGTCTCGTTCAATTAAATGAAAAAATAATCTAGCCTAAGGAAAAATACTTTGGCTGCAGCAACAGGGGTCGATCGGTAGGTAGATTTTTTGGGGCGGGGGAGGGGGGGGGGAGGAAGTATTATACGTTTGCGTTAAAAAATACTATGAATGTCATCAAGAAGTGCATTAATTTGTGCCAGTCCCCCCGCCGGCCACAACCGAAGAAGTCCTCCAAGCTCCCTCCTCGCCGGCCAAAAAATTTGAGGTTTAACTGTAATGTTGAAATTTTTGGAACTTGGGGTGGCAAATAAAAAAATATATCGTGGGGAGATTGGTAGCCTTGGGGGGCGCAAACGAAATATTTTTGGGGGGGGGGGGGGGGGGGGGGGGGCGGGCTTGAAGCACATTTTTTAAAGAGTTGATGCTATTTTGTTTACATTAAAAAATACTGTCAGTGTCATCATGATAATGTGTTTCTTTTAAGTACTGGTACTCACCATAGTAAACAAATGCCAATTTCTCTCTACTAAAAAAAAATATTTTTTTTGGATAAAAAAATACTATCAGTCTAAGTATGTAGTTCATCTTGTGCCTTATCCCCTCCGGCGTCCACGCAAACCGAAGAGTCCTCAAAAAAAAAGTGGATTATAAAAACTGAAAAATTGAAACTTTTGAAAATATGGAAGAAGGTGGGTCAAAAAATTTACCGCAGTGGGGTATTTTTTTACAGGGAGGGGACGGGAGTCACCCCTAGAAACGACTACGGCCTATCGCTCAATTATATAAAAAAAAATTTGGCCTAATAAAAAGTTTTCTTTCCGTAACACTGAACGAAAAACGGTCGGAGGAAGAATTTTTTTCATAAACAATGAACGCAGTTTTGTGGGTTTAAATAAGCAATATATTTGAAGTAACAAGTCGTGCTTCCTCCTCCCGCCACCTTTCATTACATAGGTGCAACGAAGAGCACTCTACGACGCTAATAATATACCTCTATGTTTCAATAGTAAGCAAGTCAACAGTCAAGAAGAAAGCTAGCCATTTCTTTATCCGTCTTTAATTTATTCTCGGAATTCAACTTCGACCACTTTTCATTATCGCTCTTCAGACTTACACGCAAAAATGGTTTCGTCGATCGCGTTCCACTTTGGCCCAGGCCAACTGAGATAGTAGCTGCATTTCTCTCTACTTTAGTGCTCGAGGAACGCAGCTTCTCAGTGTGCCTTTATTATGACACGTTTCTTTCCCGATTCCGTTGTGTGGCGCGCCATCGAATATAGTTCCTAATCGTTCACTCGACTTTCGTTCGCTACTTGGCCTGCTTTGGCGGGAGTTAGCTAAACGGTGGGGGACCGTGAGAAAACATGAGAAAGATACAGGTAAATGCTACGTTTAACACTGAAATCGGGCTCGTGGACCACTTAATAATTGTTTGATGATTTCTTAAAAAACTACATCCGGCAGTGTATCTAGGAAATTTGATAAAAATGGCCAACGAAGTACCGTCCCTTTAAAGTGGCACTATCACCGATTTGAAAGCAGACAAAATCTGACATCATCTAGCGCTATGTGGTACCATCTAGCTCTTGATTGCACCAAGCGAAGGAACGCATAACGGCATTTCTTTTAACGAAACAAACAAGCCACGACATCCTTAATTACTGAGTGACAATTTGGTTCGTCCTCGTGCACCTGCAAACAAGCTATAAAGCTTAACAATATCATTGCCGCTAGATGGCGCCACGGTATTTTCGTTCGCATTTCAATCGGTGATAGTGTCACTTTAACTGACATGACATTAACACACGGATCCTTCGGTTACTATTAGCATGGCGGTTATAAGAGAAAGAGAATGTGAAGTTGACGTTTTCTGTCACGGAAATGAGCGAACCGATGAGAAATCTTCAATTTGCTTTAAAACGACGAAAACTGCCAAAATTGATTTTAAATAACGAAAGTTAGGAGGGTTGGAATCTCAATTAGAAACTATTTGGTTTGGTCAGGAGCCAATGAAACTAGTGCGTTCTGCACCCGGTCAAAAGAACCTGGATTTACATTACATAAATGTAGCAGAAAAAAGTGGTGATCACAAATTTTATTACAAGAGCTTTGATGTCATATATACGTAAAAAAAATTAAACTATACTTCAAAATTTAAGACAACAACAAATCAGTCTTTCGTATTTTGAAAACTGACACAAAATCCGATTCGGTTGAAGTTCGTCACAGCAAACGAAACCGACCCAAACCGAAAAGCTGTACTGTTGTTGCATGGCAAAAAGTAGTAGGGTAAGTGCAACTGAATTTTACGTCTTTGCAAAAGGAATAAAACAAAACGAAAAAAAAAATAGGATTTTAATGCTTTCTTTCATACCTTCTTGTAGCTCGATTTCTAAAACAAGTATTGTATTTTAAAATCATGCCAAACGTAGGAGTTTTTGCAATGGCAGTTAGGTCTCATAATTAAGCTTAGAATCATATTTTCCTATTCTTAGGAAGACAAGGGTTCGCAAAGCCATGGTTTTTTTTTTATTCGAGCTTAGTATATCTGTCATCGTCGACAACAAAGGAAAATGCGGCCCAAGAGACATGCACAACAGCAACAACCATTATGTGCTCATGGTGGCCTGGACAACACCTTGATCCCCTGTTGTGATCGGTAAGTTTCCCCGGATCAAATCCCCTATCCCTTTACCGTACGTTCTTCTCTTTCGAAAACGTCTAGATAACGTTCAAAATTGGATGTGCAACTCTACAATTACCCAAGCAGTGTGCTACTTTTTTAATAATTAATATCGCAAAAAAAAAAAGCTAAACGTCAACAAAAATTACGCACTTTCTAAGAAAAAGTTAGGCCTACATGAATCTAAACCCCTATTGGTAAAATTAGCGAATCTCGGCATCTCAGTTATTGACACCGTATTATCAACACTGCCGCGCTCAATCGCAATTTTGTACATACACACCCAATAGTGTAAGCCTTACAAGGAGTTAGGTTGAAGATAGTACTGGAACCCTGGATGCCTGACAACAGTATTAAGTTTCAGATCCACCGTCTTTTCTTTGAAATAAACCGTCGCGTTTTCAGAAACTTAAGCTGCAGTTTTGATTCTTAAAGCAAATGCGTTTCGTAGAATTGATTTTTGCATTAGTGCGAGACGGCAGGCAGTTTTGTCAATTCCAGGGATTGTTGATCTGCTTTAGGAAAGCACGGAACTCGTGCATACAAGTTTGTCAGTTGTTTGCGTAAAAGCCTTAGCCATCTCTAATCCTCGCCAATATAAACGTCAGTGCCTTGGAGGAAAAACACTCCAGTTTGCAACAAGTCTGCAACCATCCTGAAGTATGGAGGGGCGGTCGACGACAGGGCTGAACGAGCCCCATCAACCATCCAAAATCTGAGAGCCAAAAGTCCTTTGGTCTCGGCAGAACGTTTAAAAAATACATAAAGAGCAGCATGATGTTGGTTCCGAATCGATTGACGTTTCTATCGAGTAATGTTTGAAATTTTACGGCCCCAACGAGTTTGAAGACTCAGTTTTTTAACATTATTTTCTGCCTCTGGTAAGTTAGGAAGCCGAGACATCCTCCCTTAACGTTTATGCCATATAGCAGGCTTAACATTTTCTTTTTATTTCGGCAAGTAACTTAACTATTCGAGTTTTAACCATCGTGTAGACTACCTTACTGCAGGAGTTTCTATTTCCCAAACTGGTTAAACTGTTCCAGGAGTTTATAAATGCATTACAAATGTTCGTAGGACCAGGAAGTAACCATGCTGGAACCTACCTCTTCGTATTCCATCCCTTGTCACCATGTCGTCAGGGACAGAAGCTGTGGGTTTCGCTTCCTATAGTTCCAAGCCAGAGTTGAGCCAATATCGGCAGAATCTTACTCGACGAAAGCAACGTTAAAAGGCATGAACTTTCCGGCGTTGGGTCAATTAACATCAACTGGCGTTGAGTCAGGAAGTGAGACACGCGATTTTTGCAGTCACCTATTTTAACTATTTATTAGGTTATCTTAAAGCCTTACAACGTAGTTTTAATGTAGGACTCGAAGAAAATAGTTAGGAACCAGTTGTTCACAATTGACCGCATGGGGTCACGACCCAGAACAGGGTAGTAAGTAGGTCGTGAAGCTTTTCTGAAAACATGGAGTAAAATAATACCTGCTTTCATCAGCGGCACTAGAAGGCAGCACGTGTCAGGTTCTCGCAGGAGGCAAAACTTGAAATAATAAATGGCCACGTCGTTACCATGGTATAACATGGCAATAGCGACAATACCTTCGAAAACCGACGAAATGCTCGTGCGTAGGAAAGGTCCGAAGTTGAAGAACTTATTCTGTGTTCGATTCAAAACCGTATTCAGTTCGTTACAAGATACGTCAGCCTAAGCGGTCGATCAGGTCGCTTCGGAACACAAAACCTACACAAAACCAAGCGTTCGCCACTCGTAACTACAACCCGTTTTAAAATTAAACGTTGGGATTAAAAAAAGTAAAACTTGATCAGACAGTTCTGATCGATCTGAAAATTATTTTAATGTCCTAATATAACATATGATATTTTTAAGCATTTAATTTTGTAGTCTTATCGTACTCAATTTGATTTAGTGACGCTAAATAGTTTCGATTCCCATGATGCTTTGCACTTTCTGTTACTTGACGACAGCTCCATCTGGTGGTAAATCGTTGAAAGCAGGTACTTATTTCGTCCAAATCTTTACCGTTGTCAGAGAAAGAGTGGCACTACGTATATATTCTACCCTGACTCAGAACGACAGATGGAAAATGCGATAATATTATCATTGACATGCAGATGCCACTGTTTCGAGCCTAAGTCTCGCCTTAACATTGCTCCTTAATGGACTCTTTTAACATTTAGAATTTACTAACCTGAATAATACACTAAGGGTTTTCGAAACGGGTCGTAAACCTTTTACTAGCCCAGTAACATGCCTACTCCTTTTTGGACACTCTAGTTTCTAGACATCTAATCGCTCAAATTAAAAGTCGCCAGTTTAGAGGAGTGCTTTCCAGATACAGTTGGCAAACTTATCCTACAAAAGTACTTGACTTTAATCATACGTAGCCTATCTGATAAGTTGCAGTATAGCAAACAAACTGTACATCGCTTAGCGACACGAATAAAAGCAAATAACTTCCTGGTACAACTGTGGTGATGGACCAAGCAAATAAACCTTATAGACTAGCACTGAGAAAGGTGACAATCGTTTCTTGAAAGTGATTAAGTAAATAAGAAAATTAACTAAGCAATAAAACGGCTTTGTCGTTTAGAAAAAAAAAGTATTAAGAGCTGTATCCCCATGGAACTCACAGCAGCTAGCAGCTGTGAAGGAACGCAAATAAAAACAGGTTAAAACGAAACGAACTGTAACTCGAACTCCAATTCTAGGAAACAAGGGTTATTTTTACTCACTGGCAATGTCAGAAAGTAAACTCAATTTGTGTTTGAAATGTGTGTTCATCGGTTTCTGTTCTATTTCGTACGAGTGATTAATGAATGTGTGTTAATTTTATGTGTGTATTTAAAATTTTTTAATTTGGTGTGTGAGTCTCGTTGTTTATGACGCATGTTTGGAATTGTTTGTGAGTCCAGGTTTTAGTTCTTGTGCATGTTTGCATTTTGTGTAAGCAGTTTCAATGTGCGACAATATTGTTTGTTTGATTACTATGTGTAGGCTATGTATGGAGGTTGGTATGTCACAATCTTTGTTCCCTGGAATTGTAGTTTAAATTAGAATTCGTTTCGTTCGAGTGAGCTCCAATCAACTTTTTATTTGAGTACCTTCACAGTTCTAAGTTCCGTGGGGAAACGCGCTCTAAAGTTGGGGTTTTTTTTCAACATGGCAAAGACGTTTTTTTTATTTAGTTAATTTCTTGGATTTTTTTCGTTTGTAAAAAAAAAAAAATGTATTAGAAATACATTTATGTCCATGTTCCGTCTAACGGTCACTATTTAATGGTAACACCTTAGGTGTATCGGATTCTGTGTGTGTCAGCTGATTCATAGTCGATTCACAGTTGAAGCTGAATTGTTGCAGGCAGTTGTACATCCTATAGAAGCAAGCAAGAATCTGGATTTCCGCTACGATTTTTCCAGCTATATTTTCCTTCTCGTTGTGTACCCCGTTGTGTACACCCCCATTGTGTACCCCCGTTGTGTACCCCCGTTGTGTTTTCCCGTTCTCGTTGTGTATGTGGGCATATACCCCGGTTTGGATTCAACTTCTAAGTAAAAACAACAAACAAGTATTCGCGGCAAACAATTTGGAAACAATTCATTCAACTGACGTCCCAAACGCCGTATCGTTCAGTCCGCCCAATTTTTAGGTCTCCATAAGGACTCCTAATTAAAGACTTGTCAACCCACAGTTTAAAACAGAAAGACTTATTCGAAGACCCGGATCGTTTTCATGTTTGATCCTAACAACGAATTCACCTTTTATGTTAGTTCGCTGACAAAGCAAGATGGCTGGAAGCAATCACGAAAACGTGCAGGAAGAAGAAACGCCTACAACGAGTTTCCTAGTAGTTGAATCAAACTGTGGCGATGACGAGCTCCTGAGTCAGGATTATGTGCAACGTTTATCTGGAGGCAGGCTTAATACAGACAAAATACTAAACTCATTGATCATTTTAAGCAGCTTATTTGCTCCCGAGTTGGGATTATGCGCAACGTTTATCTGGAGGCAGGTTTAATGTAATACGGACAAAATGAGAAACTCATTGGTCATAAAGTAGCGCATTTGCTCCCGAGTTGGGAATACATGCAACGTTTATCTGGAGGCAGGCTTAGCCCAATACTGACAAA
>JAHWFP010012643.1:0-17897 GCA_023313725.1 Lithobius niger
GCCGTATTGTATCTCGTTTGGAAGATAGCACGAGGATGACCTCGAAATATCAATTCAAGGTCATGCCTTTTTTCCTCGTGTAAACATCCCCCATCCACCCATAATTGCATTTCTATCATTTATTATTCTCACATTAGCCATTCACAGGATATCGGCTCATAACACTTTAGTTGCCTCACCCTGTATATTTAAAAAATATACTGTTAGTGAAGAGAACCAAAGAACCAATCCAATTAAACGAGTACACAAGTAAAAAAAAAATACCCATTTGATGTTTTCTTTCATAATATATAATTCTCCTTTGCACAGCCGTCCTCGTCTGTTACGTATGGGATCTCCCTCTTACCGATCGGCGATACCTTCCTTCTACGTCATGTTGATGTAATTCATGCAATTTTATGCAAATTCCCCTACCGAGTTCCGTCCCGTCCTACCTCTCTACAACCACTCGTTTTCTTGCCGCTGGCATGGGTGATTGTCATCGAGCTTTCAGACAAGCTGCACACAGATGCCTCCTGATGGTTCCTGGGCTAGCAATAACCCCTGATTGCTCCGAAAGTTTGTGATTGCTTTGACAAAAATCCAGCAGTTTACAATCATCATGGACATAGATAAGTGTGTTCTAACACATCTTCTCTTTCGCTTGGGTAATGCAAGTCTTATCCGTCTTAAGCTTTTTCTTTACCAAATTAATCATCAATGGTGAAATTTGCAATTGTTTTGCAATATCTTTCTGTGTCAAGTTTGTATTTTTCAAGAACACCTTGATTTGACCATGTTTACGTGGACTTGGAGCCTTTCTTTTACCCATTTGGACGAATTTGGTCAGATTTGGTTGGATTGCACCAGAACAGGATTAAAAACATCAATCAGTAACATCAACTGTATTTCTAGAAGCCTAAAACTATTAAAACTTCTATAAATGTACATCTTTGTACAACTTCATAATTAGGGAAGCAGCCTAAAATTCTTAATCAGTGTTGGTGAGAGCCTTCCTACAAGTAGTCAGCCATTTGCAATGATTCATGCAACCTCTGGTGTCAAACTTAGGAAAGCTGCCAAAAAGCATTACACAGTGCCACTAGTGTTGTAACACAGAGTTAAACACATACCTAACACTAAAATGAAGTTTTATTATCAATTAAGTACCCCACATGTCAATATATGCTTTTATTTGGGGGAAAAAGTACATTTTTTGGTGAATCTATAATAATTTGGCCATGACTGTTCATTGATTCATGTTGACGTTTTGAATTCGAGCGTTGTATTTCTGTGCTTCATGTGTGTGTTTGTTTTTTGTTACATTTATGTAACTTATTTTGATTCCAGGCATTCAGCACCCCTTGGTTTCTGTTCTCAAGCCCTACTAACCATCATCTTGTATTTTTTCTTCTGGAGATATTTAACAATATCATACAGTACCAGTTTGATGGTAAGATACCGCCGTGTCAATAATATTACAATACATTGCATGTTGGTTCCGATATTCTGTGAAATGGACTAAGCATTCATCCCTCGAAATTATCAAGCGGCTTACATGATGAAATAGGGCGTTAAATATCTCCAATGGAAGTGTTAGTAGATATGTCTTTGCCCTCGCTCTAAAGGGACGAATGTAGGAAGATTAAATAATGAATTAAAATGGAAATGGTCAGGTGTCACAGCTTGCACTAGTGCAAACTGTAACAGTAACATTTGTACAGGGCACATTTTGTAATGTTAACAACCATTCAAACTGGCCAGTCACTAGTGTGAATCTGAAAATAAATTCAAGTAAGTTTTCATCAACGAATTTCCACGCATGAAACAAACGAGTTTCCTTTATCATGTTCCACCACTTTCATTGGTGAAATTTGCAGAACTAACTAGGAGTTACAGCAATACTTGTTCTTGTCAGGAGTGGCATTAAGAATGGTCCATAGGGACCGACACTGTAGACTCCCAATGTTCCCCATTTTCCATCACTCATTCTTAGCAGCGATTCACGTGGCCAGTTGTCAAATGAGATTACCTCAGAACATACGTGAAAATTATGTTGTGTAGGTTTTTATCCCAAAATACCTCCCCAACTAAATTTTTGGTATTTATTGTCTGATTAAGATGAAATTCCTGATTTAAGTTCAAAACTTAAAATCCTGTTCCTCTAAGTCTATATGACCAATAATGTTAACCCTTTGAGTGCTAAACCCGAGAAAATCTCGGGCCAAACACAAGCACAGGTTGAAGTATTAAAAACAGAGTCCTTACTACGCGCGAGATGGCCAACAATGCAGGAATGACAACAATACTAGGTTTCCTTAACAAGCCGACTCTAGAGACGGCCGTGGCCGAGTTGGTAGAGGCGTGTGCCTCACGTTTAACAGCTCCTTCAGGTTGCTAGATCAAGCCCCGTCCAGGTTACCCCTACTTTTTTGGAGATATAAAAAAAAACGCAGCTCTCAAAGGGTTAAGCGATCCTCCGAGTGATCCTCCGAGTGATCCTCCGAGTCCGCGAGGTCCCATCGGGTCCGGATGCCGCGTCACGTGGAGAACGCGATAAACGTACCATTGGACACGGTGGGAGAGATACGCCTCCTCCCCATTCATAAGTCGACTGACCTCTTTCTTGATCTCGTCCCCAAAGAGAAAGTGAAAGCTCCGACTCCAAAGAACCCTCCTTCCGCTCACAAAAACAAAGAGAAGTTAGGTTGGGTTGGTCGTCTAAGGAAGAATCAAGAACCATCCTCAACAAGCAAGATCCCAAGGGTGGCAAGAAGTCTTCAGCGCCCTACAAGAAGTTCCCACTTCTTGTCCCTTTTCAGATCTGTCCTGTTCCCAGCCCCATTGAAGGGATCAAGGTTCCATCCGTCAAAACCATGGCGTCAACAGGGGATAGGCAGACGTACCCCCCTCCCCCTGTCAGTATTGACACACAACTCCACAAACTTTTCCCCGTTCATCGACTGGTGGGCAGAAGATTAAGACAATTCGCAACTGCCTGGACAAGCTTAACTTCAGTTTCTTACCTTCTGGCAGTTGTGTCGATGGGCCATTCCTTTCTCTACCAGCATAAGATCAATTGGAATGGAACGAAAGTATAATGCTTTATTCAAACTTTAGTGAAGCATACCTCCGAGCGCTGAGCCCCATGCCATCCAGCCCTGCAAGGAGAATGACATATCACTAATGAATGTGCGAGCTACTGCTTATAACCAAATTGCTGAAGTCACCAAGCCAAAGCTAAACAATCAATTTGTAGCTCAATAGCAAAGTTTGCTCCCTAACCCTGCTGCTCCACCTACTGAGGGCAGCTCCAACAATAGCCATGAGAGCTCGTTCAAGGCCCCAGAAATAGGGAGGGAAATTCAACCGCACTTGGTGTTCAAAGTTCGTTAGGAAATAGCTGCAAGACTCGAGGCTCTAGCCTGGTAGAAGCCGACAAGTTAAAGTAAAAAAACTTGGCATTCTCGCAGAAATCATGATCCAAAAGTTTGATGAAATGACCATCGCAGCCTTCAGTGAAGTCATTTATAACTGGTTCAGATTTGTCGACGACATCCTAACCATTGTTGAAGCAGATGCCATCTCGAAAGTGCTAAAAGCCCTCAATAGCATTCACCCGAACATCCAATTCAGCGTAGAGCTCGAAAACGAACATCACCAACTTCAATTTCTCGATCTACTACTTGAACGAAACGACGAAAACATCAGTTTTCAATCCTTCGTGAAACCAACCCAAACTAACCGTACTATTGATTTCTCCTCCCACCACCCCATGTCCATCAAGAAGGCATTATACATCAATGAAATGAAATGCGCCAACACCCGATCCATGGACCCTACTACCCTCACTCAAGCCACTTCCCAAGTAAAAGAAAAATTGAGGCTCATCCACTACCTAGTATATTTTCCACCCGCCTCTAGAGCACACTCGAAAGAAAAACAAAAAGAAAATACTGAATTACCAGTTAAAACAGTCACCATCCCTTACCTGCAATCTGTCTCCGAACCCTTTCGATGCATCCTAGAGGAGGCCAACATCTGCACAAGGTTCTCCACACCCCCCAACATCAAAACACTACTCCGACCGAGACCACCACCCATCCACCCTACCCTACAAACCAATGTTGTGTGCCGCATTCCATGCCTACAGTGCCTTCCCACCTATGTAGGCCACACTAAACGCACGATCAAAACTCGAAATGCTGAGCACAAATCAGCTGTTCAACAATTTGACGTGAATGACGGCTAGCTGTACATTTCGTTGACACAGGCCACCTTCCCGACTTCCAAAACACCGAAATTCTTTTTAAAGAGAAGAAGCTCTACCCCAGACTAGCCCTCGAATCCACCGCCATAGATCTTCAAAAAGCAACTCCCTGCAATCTCACCAAATAAATATAAATGCACTCGTTCCCCACCACCTACAACGAAAACCCATCCCAGCACTGAAGCAAACCCAAGCCGGCCAAATCCCAACAGGGGCCATAAAACAATTAAATTCAAACTCGCAGAACGGCCACCACCAACCACAACAAGCAAAGAAGGACGGGATGTAGTGCTCCAAAATCTTCATGGAACATATGTGTAAATAGTGTATATAACTTTGAAAGGCCTGAAGAATAAAAGGCCTGAAGAAGCTCCGAGGAAAGGATCGAAAATTTGCCAACGTACAAACCCAAGTTGAGTGAGTTAAACCTTTAATAAATTTTGAACTAGATTATAACAAAATAATTTAATAATTTTATTTTGAGCAATGGAAAAGCATAAAGTAGCGATTTTAGTACATATTACTGAAGGCCACTATTTTAGGATAGTAAAAAAAACTAATTTGTAAACGGTGTTAAAATATAATTTTTATCATTTTTATAGCCGACGAAATATTCATTACCTCTGTTTATAGCGTTTCTCCTTTTGAGGTAGAATTATCCCCTAGAAGCTTTGGAGCTTGTATCCCATACTTGTACCTACTGCGCGTGCGCAGGCTGGGGCTGGCTATATAACACGGCGCAGCCGACCGCTCGTCATCATTTCTCCTAGGGCGTTCACGTCGTCGTGACCGCCTTGAGCTCCCCATCTTCGTTCCGGTTCCCTGGTCTTAGGACCGTTCCAGCCGTCCACGGCGTTACTACGTTCCTACAACGGAACGCAGTCGCCTGCCTCGGTTCCATTTCGGTTCCCAATGTCACTGCTCCTCCTCCTTTGGGATCTGGACAGCGACGAACGAGCTACACACTTCCACAGACCTGGATTACCTGGTCACCCCGGAAAATGAACCACCGTTCAGGCCGTCTCCCAGTCGTCCGTTCCCTTCAAACTCATATGCTGTAACGTTCCCGGCATTAGTTGCCGCATTCCCTATGAAATCGTCCAGGGGTTAGTTCCAGCGAAGACGCTCCACCTTCGGTGGCGTTCCTCGCATCTCTCAAGCAGCGTTACCGAATCCACGGATTTCTTCATCCAGCCAAAGCATTCGACGGCGGACGTCTCCCCCTCGTGCCCCGTCCTTGCCCACGCCAATTCTAACGGAACCCCTTGGTTCCGCTGGCCATTTGTCACCGACACTTCAGGAATGGTGTGCCCCCATCTGCCGGTGCCGTTCCCCACGTTCCGGCGTCCTTTCCACGACTCAGCAGCACCACCCGTTCCGTGTTGTTCTCCTGGGCCTGCTCCAACATCGGCAGTGCCCAGACCTGCGCCTCCTTCTTCTCCAACCAAGATTCAACTAACCTGTGACGAAGACTGTTCGTTCCTGAACTGTGATGTTCACTATACTGTTTTGGGTCATGGTTCCCCGGACTTTTTGTCACTGTCACCACGTTCCCCGCACCTCCTGCGGTCTACCAAGATATCGTTCCCCGGCATCTCTCCCATCATTCCTACTTTGGCAGTACCTGGTTCTTCAAGAGCGACACCAACAGGGAACCTCGTTCCCACCTCTCTGGACACATCATGCGCTTCAACTTCTGCTCATCCTTGCAGTCTTTCCTTCACTTCCATCCTGACTCCTCCGAAGTTTCAACAGCTCTAACGCCCAATCGTCAAAGCCACCGGACTTTGTACCCTGTCTCCGCGGATGCGCAGTTGGCTCTGCAATAAAAAAAAACAACACAACAAAGAACAACTATAACATGCGCCACTACACATTACGCATGCGTGCTTCGCACGATCCTGGCCCATTTCCTGTTCCTTACACCGATCCGGCATTACCGTACTCAAGGATACGGTTCCACTAGTCCGGTTCCCCGATCCGCATCGCCACCTTTGGCGGCCCCATCAGCTTCTACAGCAGCAACAATCTTACACCTTCCGCAAACTGCAGAACTCTTGTTCAGCTTCATCCATCCATCCTCTCTTAGAAAATTCTTCGATACCTCCCGGCACAGCCTCTCCTATTCCCTTTGGACAAGTTTACAAACGACAACATTTCGAATCGACCACCCCTTGGGTTATTCTATCTGTGTCCACACAGTGGTAGGTTACTCCGTTCCCAGCCCCACTCCGGCCTCTGTTTCACTACCCTTTCCTTCACTCTAATTTTCAACAATCTACAAAGGAACGTGCACAAACGGGGGAGGAGAAAAGACACTATAACTTCCAAGCGGGCAACTCTACATTAACATGCATTAGGAACACGGTTCCTTTCACCAAACCGAGGCCTCGATTCTCTATTCAACCTCTTACTTCACCACAACAGCCGTATCCGAGTCCTACTGACACTTGGCCTTCTCTCTCTCTTGCAACAAATGAGGCAGTCAAGCTCACATTCTATGAGGACTCGATTCCTCAACACCCACTCCAACTTTCGTTCCCCCGCTCCCACATACGATCCACTACTATCAACTTACCCGTTCAATTGTTCTTTGCTTCCATATTTCCAAAAAAAAAAACAAGGAAAAGATCAAGAAGAACTTAGGCAGTCTACCTTACACCATGCCCCGTTCCCACCTAACGGAACTACCTCCACACATTCACCAGTCCCTCCTCCACCTGCACCACCCTGCACAGTTTTGCCACCAGGAGTCTCTCTCCCCCCTTTCAATTCAAATCGCTTCACGCGTAATGGTTTTCGCCGGCTCCGCACCCAAGATGTCAGACACGTCCTCATCCGAAGATCCAATCCCGCCAGTGGAAGTTTCGGAGGTTAACGTTCCTTCACCTAAAGCCTGCTCTTGTTTGGGATTTTCTGGCCCTTCACCATCCTCACACTTCGATCCGCACCCATGCTGCCAGAAACACCGTCCGTGCAACGGTTTCCATAAAAAATGCCGTATCTGCCTCCTCATCTCCCCAGATCGATGGTCTGAGATTCGTTCGCCTTCAGCTAGAATCAAAGAAACGTTCCATCCGAGCGGCCCGTTGACGGAAAGAACAACGGACTGACTCTCAAAGCACTAACCAAACTTGATGTTCCACCGCAGAGACAGGCGATTCCGACTAAAAACACACCCACCAAGCGTCGACCCTCGGTGCCTCATCCACCATTGCATCCCGCAAAAAGCCCCCGGTTCGCCGACGCCGACAAATTTCTTGCCATTCTGGGAACGTCCGGAATGCGTCCCAGGGCACGCATCAAAATTTCACGTTCTCCCTTGGCTCCACCGAAGGCTCCGTTCTGACAGACCCAGCCTTCAGTTCAGACGTCCGCTTGTACTTCCTCTCCGGCAGCCGCCGCTACTACACCACGGGATCCAACGCCGTTCCCTGCGGCCACGTTCCAGACCTTTTCACCCTGCAAGACGCCTTTCCCCACTAAGCCTGTACCGTTCCCATCAGCCTCAGCAATCCGTTCCGCCCTACTCAGAGGCCTCCACCTATCAGCACGGGAACTGGAAAATTTCGATTTCAATATGAAATTTCTCCTGGACTACGTCAACGGGTTCGTCAAGGAACTAGAAACCCTTCGCGCTGCTCAGTCAGAGTTACGTACGTTACAAGAAGTCGCAGCATCTTCTGCCGCCATCTTCTAATGAAGCTTTTTCGAACGAGCTTGAAACTCTCCACCGACGGTACCGCTCCCAAGGCATCAATTATAGGCTACTTCGCGCTCGCCATGCCTTGCTGTCGCCTATCCCTTTATCCCCACCATGGCGCGCATACTACTGTGCTCGGTCTCGAACCCAACGCCTTCGGACAGCACCCGCAACAACCAAGGCACGCTCGCCTGGTCCCTCCCAAAACTCGGCAACATCACCAACTCCGCCCATCATAAAACTACTCGAAGAAGCCCCGTCACCGTTACATTACCAGGATCCTTCCGTAACGGCCCGGATATCCCATACTCTAGATGGCGATCCTCCGGTGACCATCTGGAACACGGCCATGGCAACAAATCAGTTCCACAAGATATCTTCCTATTCCATCTGGCAATATGACAACGCCCCACACTTCTCACCAGCTTTTCATGGTATAACTGAGAACTCGGCCTCTTCCACCACAGTGATGCAACGTTCCCCTTGCCGCCGTCAAGCCAAAGGAATAACCTTAGGATTCCGCATATTACATTAGCAACAATAACCACGATCTCAAATCAACCAGTTCCTCCGTGTGACTCCGGTGAGGTTCCTGCTTTTTTTTGTCCCATTCCGGACATCATAAACTCGTTCCTCGCCTCATACATACTACTAAATTCATACAACAGTGACTTAAGCCGCTTCATCTCTCAAGGCCTTCCACAACTCTTTTATTGCCATGGCACGTTCCCCCCCACCAGAAACAGTGTTCTCTATCCATATTTCTGTGCTTCAAAATCATCATTGCTCATCAACGTTCCTTCTCGTTCTTACACACAAACTTTCTGAAGTCCGTCGAACGGATGAGAAATTTTACTCTACCCTAGAAACTGGACAAGACCCGACATCATCATACCTGCAAGGTAAGCGTTTTCGGCACTACGCCTGATTTCCTATCTGGTACCCCACGGTGTTAAAATTCCTGATGCGGTTCCCTTACTTAGCTTACCCCCGTTTCTAACCAATAATTATTCTTCGCGTTCCCTCACCGCACCAACCCTGCCTCACTGGGGAACCTCATCATTTCTGTCCGCACTACGGATCGATCCGCTTCCGCCGGTTCCACGACCAGTATAATTGGCTGAGGTATTTTCAGGAATGACTTCACCAAAGCCTTGCTCTTGGGGCGCCGACTTGTACATGAGGGGAATCTGAGCGAACCTATCCCACCTCCAAGGTGACAAAGTCCGTTATAAAAACAGGTAATGTATATTTTCGTCGGCTATAAAAAGACTAAAATTGCAGGGCCTACACCTGCTTAATTGTAGTTTTTATTGCTAACCGAAAATATACATTACCTGTAGTCCCACCCAGGCCTACCCTCAATCAATAAGTTCTGGGTGTGGAGAAATGATGACGAGCAGTCGGCTGCGCCGTGTTATATAGCCAGCCTAAGCCTGCGCATGCGCAGTAGGTACAAGTCCGGCTGGGATACAAGCTCTAAAGCTTCTAGGGGATAATTCTAGCTCAAAAGGAGAAACGCTATAAAAACAGGTAATGTATATTTTCGGTTAGGCAATAAAAACTAAAATTAAGCAGGTGCAGGCCCTGCAATTTTAGTCTTTTTATTATTGAGTGATGTTCGTAACTTGTATGCAGTTGTAGTTTTACAAACGTTTGGTCTTTATTTGTTATTCAATATTCAAATGGAGAATGCCCACTTGACAGCAGAAATTATCAGCAACTCTTTAACAGCAGGTCCTTATTGTTTTGTATGTGTATGTTACGAGGGAGAGAGGGGCACATGATAAGGCACATTGATTGCTAGTTCAGTGCGTTTTTCATGCTTCCTCATTGATCGTGGCCAGGGCATCTTCAAGTGCCATTATCTAATTATATTTGCAAGAAAGTTTCACAATTCATAGGGAAATAGGTGGGGGGAAAACATGGCAACAGTAAAAATGGTGCCGTATTTTAGGGAAGCCATACATTGATCAAAGGGACGCTTGGCACTTGCCGTAAATGCTTGAGCAAAATCCAACTATTGTTTATTTTTATTCTAGTCTTAATTAACATAGTTAAAAATATATAATTACTACACCACCAAAAGCCGTGTACCTTGGGGCGGGAAGTGACACTGAACAGAGGAATGACTATCGATCACTAAAATAGTTAGGCAAATATTTCATAGTTTACCGGTAAAAGCGGGTTGTTGTCACTTAACAACTTTTTGTAATCCAGCATGAAACAATGGAATGTTTCTTTCATACTTTTTGTAATCCAGCTTGAAACAATGAAATGTTTCTTTCATAGTACTACGCTTTATTTTTTTTAATAGTTAAGTATGGCTAGTTAAATAACTAACGTTCCGAATCAATATGACGCCATTGCTGCACATGCTCACACATGCTCGTCACTTGTGCACTCCTGACAGGAGGTTGCTGGTTGATTCCAGTGATGATTAATAATCAGGAGCGATGCAGTTACATCAACGAACGAACTCACCTTGATTAAAACTACTGCATCAACATATTAGTTTTAAATTAATATTAAATTGAAGCTAGCAAGTATCCATGTATCCTTAGCGCAGTGTGAAGCTAAAAACTAGCGGTGTGTAATGTCGTTTTGGCAGTCTGCTTAAGTAACTCAACTCAGTAGAAGGGTTGTTGTCTATGTCTGGTAATTTAATTTGTTTGTAAAGATTTTGCTTTTGTTTCTGGCAGGAAATTCCAACTTGGTATATACAATTATTCGCAAGCGCAACGTGTTCCATCAGTTGGCTAACCTTCCAACTGACTACGGCACTATCCATAAGTCTCTGAATAAAACTAGTAAAAAGCAGCTTACTCGTAGTAGCTCTATCGAGAGTAAAGAACCTCCTAGTATGGAAGGGTCACGGCCAGCTCAGCCTGCTGAACCTGGGACCCTTCAAGCATCGCTGTTAGCAACACCAGGTAAGGCTTAGATAACTTTGAAATTAAAATAGCAGTATCGCTTTAGATTATTTGAAAATTTGCACAACACATATTTTCAAATTGTGCTTTCTGTAGGTATCGACAAGATGACCGAAAAAGAGCCAGCCCATCCAACAGTACAGTCGCTTCAGGAATTAACGGCAGATTCATTGGAAACTGCGAACATTACACCGGATGACCCTGATTCTATTCGCAGAGATGCTGATGGCGCAGCTAATGAAGAAAACCGGAATTTACATTTGAAAGGATTGGTAAGTTTACCATATCTGGATAATATTTTGAAACTTGTTAATAATTATTTATTATAGACACTGAAGTTTTATACAATTTTCGATTCCTGAAAAAAATATTGTATGCGCTTAACTAAATACTGGGGTGTCCGTATAACACACTTTATTTTCACAGTTTATTCCTCATTAACAAAACAATATATCCTCTAAGGCCAGAATTTTGGATTTAAGACTCTCGGAAGTTTTGTTTTCAGTTTTGTCTCTTAGCGTTAATAGTTTAGGATTTGCAACAACAGCGAACTACCATTCAACAAAACAGCCGCTTGTGGCGAATCTTAAATTGTTTCGTGAGTGGAAATCTGCGACACCAATACAAAGATCATATAGAACATGGTTTGGACATCATCTAACAAAGATCCAGTAGCACCAGTGAACCCCTGAAAAGCATAATTTGTGCAGTCAACAACAACATTACCAAAGAAATTCTACTCATGTCGTATATGTATTTGTTGTCCTTCTCTGGGAATATAACAATCAATGTAACAATTGAAACTGTATGATACTGTAATAAATCCAAAATTTTAACTTTTAAGAGGATATAGTGTTTTTGTTAAATGGGATTAAACTGTGGAAAGAGTGTTACAAAGACCTTGAAGATAAATGGGACACCTTGTATATTCAAACCTGTAATATATTTCTAAATAAGGGGTTTATTTAGAATCATACCAGCAAATGCAAATCCTGTTAGGTTAAGAATTGCATTGAAATCCCTTTATAATGTTGGCCCTTTCTTTTTTTGCTCATATAATTAATTAGAAGTTACCGTATTTACCCAGTTAGAAGCGCCCCTTATATGAAATGTTGGTACTTTAATTATTTTTGTTAGGGATATACCGGGTACGAATTGTGCCGGGTGTGGGGCAAACTTTACCCTGCCGGGTACCGGGTACCCAAACCGGGTAGTTTACAAAAACCCATTAATCAAAGAAAGGAGGCGGAAATTAAGTGGCTCTCCAAAAATTAGTTCTTTTTCCCCATTTAAAAAAAATTCGAACTACATAAAAAAACTTATACCAGAAAAACTTATAACTTTGCCAGAGAGTCTTTCCCGGAGATTCGGTTATGGAGAAGATTCGTAGACGATGTGGCTTCATCCATGAAGAAAGACCAGGTCGAGAATGTGGTGCGGGTGTTGAACTGCTGGAAGGAGGAGATCAATTTTACATCTGAGAAAGCGAAGGATAGAAGACTGCCTTTTTTGGACGTGGAACTTGTGGACCCGTGAATGTGGAGGATCTGTCACGTACCGTCCTTATAGAAAGCCCCTGTCCTCTGGCAGAGGTATCCCTTTTGATTCAGGTCACCCGGTGGGACAGTTGAAGGCCATTGCAGCAGGCGAGTTCACCAGGATTTTAAGACATTCTAGTTCTCAAGAGGTGGTACGTCCTTTCCTTCAAGAAGCGAAAGGCAGGTTCATCCTCCTAGGCTACCTCCCAAAGTGCCTCAACAGGTTGATCCAGCAGGCGTTGCAGAAAAGAGATAAGAACAGCGGAGATGGTACGGACGGCGAGACTGAGCATAGACCTAGGGTAGGTCTTACCTACCTTCAGGAAGTGACTGACAAGATCCAGAAGATACTCAGGGATAACGGCTTTGTCTCCTGTGTGAAAAAAGGAGAAGGCCTCAAAGAACTGTTCCTGCCAAAAGCATTGCGTAAAGAAGAAGGTGGTAGAAAGAAGAAATACGAGGAGGATGAGGAAAGACTGCAAAAAATAGTAAACACGATAGAAGGACTGTATCGTGTACCATGTGATGACTGCGATGCCGTCTATATTGGTGAGACACGTAAGGGCGTAAGGGCAAGAGTAAAACAACATATGAGTGATACCAGGAACCAGAAAGATACAAACGGCATCGCTGTGCATCAGATGGACACCTCACACCGCATCCATTGGGAAGGAACTGAAACGTTGCTCATTTCAAACTCGAGCGGAGGGCCTCGAATCCCTGGCTATTCAACACCACGTCCGAGAGAAGGCCGTGCTGATGAATATTCAGGGACCGTCTAACCCTTCAATCCAGTTCCTACTGGATGCTGATTTTATAGGCCGTCTGAGAAAAAAGTGGAATCACGGCCTTCAAAATAACGGAGGCAATGCATGAGCATCGCACACCGTCATTGTATATACCTTGTAAATATCGGAGGCCAAGTTAACGCCAATTTCGAAGTCTAATGGACTGTAAATAGGTGGTAGTGTTTGGAGTTTTATTACGTGCCTGAAGATGATAGTCAGCTAGGTTTCTCCATCAACAGCAAATTGACTATCGAAAATTCGCCAAGAATTGTTATATCGTTCTTGCCAGTCTGGAATTTTGCGTATTTTCCTCCGTACATAAGTAATGTCGTCTGCTACGTTCCAGAGTATGAATTTGGACATTTTTAAAAAGACTACAATTAAGCGATTCTACCAAGATGTCTCTTCACACAATGTTTAGCTTCACTTTAGTACGAAAAATTAAGTAATGTAAGATTACGATGCAGAAACGATAAATTTGATGATCTCTGAAGGAATCTTGTTTAGCACGCACTTACAATGCATTCGTAGCTGGTCCACTCTTCTCTTGGCAGAGACAGGGGGGATGAAACAGTACACCAACTTCCGTTGCCTAGCAACCATGTGTGAGTTCATTAGCAAAGAGATAAGGGAGGGAAGTGAAGTAAGAGAGGAAGTGGAAAACAGTCTTACTTTAAGCTTTCTCATCGGCAACACCTCCACTAAATATGGACCATTTATTGTAGTTATTTCCTGGTGCCGGGTACCCGGATTTTCAGTTATCCGGCCGGTTACCAGGTACCCTCAAAAGTGGCCTGGTGGGCTAGGTACCGGGTAATTACCGGGTACCCGGTACATCCCTAATTCCAAATACACAACAAAAAAAATAATAATAATTAAAAAATCGAGCCTGCGGCGTTATACAAGTTTTTTTTTTTTTTAACGCTAAAACAGAAAAAAGGCCCTATTCACAATGGGCCTAAATGTGATACAAATCACGGGAAAGTAGAGTTGAAAATTATAATTATCCCACTTTTCCCCATGCATCTCTTGTAATAATTCATGAAAACTTGTAGCTCGTTTCAGGATTTCAGTTGTTTTAATTGTTAATATCACAATTTGAAATAAACTTTTAATTAAAACCAGCCAAGTTCGTTTGAGCGTCGCATTTTGCTTACTCCGCTCTGATTCAATCATTAAATGTGCTAAAAAGTACGCAGTATAAAGGTAGTACACAGTTCTAAAAAGCAAAATAGCATTTGTTTTACTTTGGATCACAAGATAATAAATGTTTTGAAAGGCCAACAGCAGCTGGTATTAAGGTATGCACTATTGACGTTTTTCACCTCCAGATAGAAGCACTCACCCCTCAAATTTGCTAAGCGCCCGGCGCTTCTAACCAGGTTACTACACAATGTCAAGTTTTATCATCGTAAGCAATGAAATAGAACGTTATGTTGGGTTGATCATTGTAAACGATCATTTTTGCGTTCGTTATTGCCTAAAGAGTTTCAGAATTAACATAAGGAAGGTTTATTAATGTAACAGGTATCATTGCAATGGGTTTAACTGTATAATGTTTGCTTAAGCTTGTGACGTAACGTCGTTATTTTCTTACGATAGCCATCTCCACCGTCAAGTCCGGCACCTTCTCAACTCTCGACCGGTTCCGAGTCTTCCCGCATTTCTCGTCGTACAACTACAGCTAGTCTAACTTCTAACCACTGGGTCCCAACGACACAGTGGGTGTTATCATGGAAGCAAAAACTTCCGCTGCAAACTATTATGCGTCTCTTACAAGTGTTGGTGCCACAAGTGGAAAAGATCTGCATTGACAAGTAATTTACTTAATGATACGTCACTTATACACTTATAGCTTATAGCCTGTCTACAGACTGATGAATTTATTTTATACTGTACCACTAAAATGATGTGGGCCTTTTTTGGTGGGTCTTGACTTACTATCGCCTTTTCTTCCCCCCCCCCCCTCAATCCACATTCCTACATTTTAAAAATTACTTAGCTGCATTATTTGAATACAACGTTGCTTACCCAATTATGTCTTCCTCCACCCCTCCCAAACATTTATGAAAGAGATGCCTGAACTACATTCCATGCCTGCTTCTTCCATCTTCCCTCTCCAAAACCGCCGCACTTGCAAATTACTTCTCCCGTTCTCAGAATCCACTGTTTTGGGTTTGAAAACGTTACGCAATATCCACCAGTGGGATTTTGTTTGCATGCCAACTATCCCCTCCATTCTAATAACATTCTAAAATAATTTGCTTCCTTTTTGTGTGTGTTTTTTTGGTTTTCACTAACTATGATAAAGACATTTCAATGTGCCTACTACTGCAATGTTGTCCAATTATTTCCCAGCCATCGCGTCCCTCTTCGGAGTATTCACAAATTACGTACTTTCTCATTCGTAGAATCCTCGTCACTGTGTTACTTATGGGATGTCCTGTTTTGCATTCGGCACCATTATTCCCCCTCATTTGCCTATCCTCCTGACAATTCACTGTCTCTTTTGCCGCCGCACCGTGTGGTTGTGCGTGGGCGTTTCTGCGAAAAATATTTACAACGAGATGGGGAACAGAGTGTAGCAGGGCTCGGGGACGATGGACGGAAGCAGGCCAGGACTGTGGAGAAAATTATCGAAGCCGATGGCGACGCTGGGAGGCAGCGGTGATTGGCACCATTGGGAAGGCCGGAGAAAATGGCGGTGCCGTTAGGCCTAATGCGACCAAGAGCAGGCGAGTTTGGCGGGCTCTGTATCGGCGTTGTCTCGATTCATTGTTGGAAAGGCAGGTAGCATTACGACATGTAATGCAGGCGAACTGGCCTATGAATAATTTGTGTAGATATAACGAGAATAATGAGTGGTCAGAAAGGAGAGGACCAGAAAAATTCTGATCCACCTCACAGGCTGGGGGAGAGATCGAAGCTCTTTATCATTATGACAATGAAAATGAAACTGAATAATTGGTGTAGATATACTGTAGCGAGAATATTGAGTGGTCAGAAAGGAAAGGACCAGAAAAATTCCGATCCACCCAACAGGCTGGGGGAAAGATCAAAGCTTATCATTATTAATAAACAAAAAATGAAACGTTAGATGTTAAGAGTAAGGGTCTAAAAGTCAAAACCTAGAAGGAACACGGACAAACTTTGACAGTCGGGGTCTAGCTGTAAAATTTTGTCAGTAAGAGGCTGGTAAGCATTAGACCCTTACTATCCGGTGGCTAGCTTAGTTCTAGTCTATACGGACAGAACATGTGAAGGAACGGTTGTAGCAGGTTTTCTATGTTCTTAGAATATCGTTAAGGAACTTTAAGAACATAATTTTCTTGAGAAGTTTCGCATTTTGTCTTTTGATGCTTTAGAACTTTTGATTATCTTTCGTACATTATGGTAGAGGATAACCAATAATGCTCTCTGCTGCGAATATGCTGTTATGTTACTAAATCGAAAAACAATGTTCAACCTAAAGCAAAGCAGGAAACGCATCTCCACTAACACTGGACTTGGTTGATGATTTATCAAGCCAATTTTGTAAATCCAACTTTGTAAATTTAATTCTAGCCTATTCGGACGGCAAGTGTGTATGTACAGATTTAGCAGATTTTAGTGCTTGAAATATCTTTAAACAATTTTCTTTAAAGCTACCGTTATACTAATTTCAAAAATTTAATAGTAACTAATGACAACCAATAATCCTCTTTACTGTGTATGTTCTGTCATGTTACCAAACCGAAAATAAACTTTTCAACATAAAGCAAAGCAGGAAACGTACGCCATACTACCACTGGATCATCACGTGAGTCGTTATAGGAGGATATACAGTTTTTCGTCAAAATGTATTTACTGCTTTCCTCTTTTTAAGGACGAGAGCTAGCCACCGGATAGTAAGGGTCGAATGCTTACCAGCCTCTTACTGACAAAATTTTACACCTAGACCCTGACTGTCAGAGCTTGTCCGTGTTCCTTCTAGGTTTTGACTTTTAGACCCTTACTCTTAACATTTAACGTTCCATTTTTTGTTTATTAATACCTATTACTTTTAGAATTGTACCTAAACTATAACACAGTGCAGCTGACGGCAGGATACTGCCTGGACCTATAAGAATGCACTGTACACCCACTTCAGAGTTTGAGTACAACTTCCTTTTTAATTTTTCTTTCACGTTTTAAATTTTTTTTATTGAAAGAAATCAGGCTGTAATAAGCATAATATCGAAATGGCCGACTCATTACAAGATGGCGTGGATTACAGATTAATAATGACGATGGCACATTCATTGTTTCAACTGTTATTATCATCTTCATTCTAAATTTGAAGGAAATTGGACGATACTAAGGATCATTTAAAAATGGTCACCAAATTTCAAGATGGTGGCCATTAGAGATTACTAGTAACGATGGCACGTTCACTGTTTCACGTGGTATCAACTGTATGTCTCCGTCCTAAATTTGAAGGAAATGGGACAATACGCATAATTTCAAAATGGATTCCCAATTTCACGACGATGGCCATTAGATATTACTACAGATGATGGCATATTCACTGTTTCACTTGGTATCAACTATTTCGTCTCTGTTCTAAATTTGAAGGAAATCTAACGATAATGAGCATTATTTCACAATGGCCCTGATTTCAAGATGGCGGCCATTACAGTGTAACTGCGACTATGGTGCATTCATTGT
>JAHWFP010012644.1:0-12648 GCA_023313725.1 Lithobius niger
CCCCCCCCCCCCCCAAGCAAAGTTGCCCAAACTATAACCGACACAGTAATGCTAAAAAGCGACCGAGATCTAATACGGAGGCGGAGGCTCCAGATTGATTCCAAGAATTCAGGAAAAATCGAAGCGACGATGAAACAAAACGTTTGGAGCTGGAGGAGCATCAGTTGGTCCAGGAAGAAGCCAGGCTTGCAAACGAAGTTAGGCAAACCAAAGCACTGGAGCAATTGGCAGCTGCACTTGCAACATCCTTACAAAAACCAAACCCAACTGCATGAAATGCATAAATGACATGCTAGCTGTTTTTTTGCCTCATAGGGAGGAGAGAAAGATGTTAACGTATTAAAAAAAATACATGACATTTTATCCTTGGTAAATGTTCAAAATACTTTGTATCATAAACCATACGCAATAAATATTCGTTGCTTTCAACTGCCTAATTATTTGTCTTGTCATCTTCAGCAGTATATATACTATTGGAAAGCCGAGATAAAAACGGCAGTAGCCAGCTTCCCTTTGTAATGTGATCTTTAATTACTCACACACATTCAAATTTAAGACTTTTCAACGCAGTCTTGGTTTAAAGACCGACTATTTAGTAAAATGTACCAGAAACTTACAAGCATATTCCTGTAGTTTTAAATGCCCTTGATAAGTTGTCGTATGGCTCATTCAGCCTAAGGCCGCGAAAAAATAAATTCTGTGGTTCTCACAAGTATACAAACTAAAATTTGATGCGGTGCACAGATTTGTGCAGTTTTGTTTTCTTTGGCTGACACAAAAAAGGTAAATTTTCGAAAATTGACGTCCGTGCTATTTTTTTAGTTACTATTTGTGTTTAAGCCTCAATCCCCCCCCCCCCTATTTGTGTTTTGTGGTCTAATGCGTAGACCACTTCGTTAAGTATAGACTGAATGGAAACTAAATCTGCTCAATTAGCAATACAAATCCAGATGCAAACCTATTTCTGTTCCCTTTTGGACCTAAATTCCCGCTCAGGCAGTCAGACTATTCAAAAGGCAACAAATATAGCTTTGTGTCAGTATTTATAAATTCCTTGGGCCACATCAATAAAATTGTTTGGTTTGCAGGCGAGGTTGTATACGCAACTACGCATTTTGTATTATTTATTTACGTGAGCAAATTTCTATTGACATGTAAAGCTTGAAGAGTATTATGTAGGCAGCCTTTCAAAAATAATGTGCAAATATGTCCTCTAGTATGTAACGTTTTTTAGTTTTTACCAAAAAAATTCCTAGCGGTTCAAGCTAGAGGCTTGAAATGTGTACCTTTTAAGCAACTAGTCCAAGACTCACATAAATATTTTAGCATGTGATGATTTATGGCACCAACACACGCCTGTAAACCAATGTTTAATGTTGTGCAGCCTTAAGCTCTAAAAAAATCTATAGAGTCCGGCAAACTCTACAATCCCTAACCTTTTTTCCAACATCGGCCAACCTCACAGTTAAAAAAATAACGTACCCTGTGCATCTCATTCAGACCATACGATTCCATCAAGAAACTGCAAAGCTTCAGCCGTGTGTTTCACATATACACCAGCTACGTGATTTTGATGTAGGGCTACCTGAAATTGTATCTAAAATGGCTTGTACACTACACAAATTAAATAAAAATCCACCTACTCTAACCCATTTTGTTTGAGACAGTTACCGGAAATGTAGACTTATTTTTTTAGGCCATTTCAATAAGCCCAATCAAAACATGTTATCAGTGCATTAGATGGGATCAGTTTTTATTTTTGTAAAACTGATTTTAAGACTTCTCTTAGGCTTTGTTGGCCTACGTGCAAACAAGACCAGATAACTTGTCACAACTAGCAACAACTTTCCACGAGAATATCAACACTGGACATATAGAATGTCAGCAAGCTTGTCCCTTTTCTCCAAGTTGGAAACGAGCAGTTCATTGGCCAAGTCGTCGTCGTCGTCATTACCGTCTTGGTACAGCTTCGTCTGCTTCGTAGATATGCTCCAAATCAATACATAAGTTGTGTAGCACACGGGCAGCTGTTACCACTTTTGGCATTAAGTCACCTCTTGACATGCCCAAAAAACGCAAATGTCAAACGAAACCTGCTCTTTAACAATCCAAATAAATGCCTGCTCGATAACGACACGGGGTCGAGCTTATATCTTAAGAAAATGCTTCTGTTTTAGTGTGAGGTGGTCATTGTCTTTGTACGGGGCAAGTAAGTAGTCTGTTACCGGGTAAACACAATGTCCAAGAAGCTGACGGTCCACGGGCCAATCGTCGTCTGAAGAAAACAGTTGAAACAATGGACTGTTTCACCAGGCACGGGGGCCTTTGCTGAGGCTGCTGTGTTTCAGCGTGCGGTTGAGGACTTTTCTGATGTGGATGAACTTTCCACTCATTTCACTGATGTGGTCCTTGCTGCTGCTCATGCTACTATCCCGCGTACGTCCACACAGCCGCGGCGGGTTCCTGTTCCGTGGTGGACGCCTGCTTGCGGGCAGGCCATTCAGGCCCGCCGGCGAGCGTTGCGTGCATTCACGGTCAGCCCGACTACTGGCAACTTTGTAGCGTTTAAGCGCTGTCGTGCCCGTGCCAGGTATGTCATCCGTGAGGCTAGACGTGCTTCGTGGGCAGCTTATGTTTCGTCGATCACGCGCTCCACGCCTTCTCAGCAGGTGTGGCGGAAGGTGCGCCAGATTTCGGGGAGGAGTGTGCCTTCCCCGGTTTCACAGCTGAAGGTGGCGAATACCGTGATCTCTTCTGTGCCGGATATCGCCAATTGTCTTGCGTCTGCATTTGCGCGGGTCTCGAGTGATGACCATTATGATCCTGGTTTCCTCGGGATTAAGCGTAGAGAAGAGGCTCGCTTTCTTGACTTTCGTTCCGATGGGCTAGAGGAGTACAATTTACCATTTACCTGACAGGAATTTGTTTCAGCTTTGTCCAAGTCGCATGACTCCGCCCCGGGGCCTGATGATGTTCACTATCAACTGTTGAAACATCTGACCCTTGCCTCCCAGCAGTTCTTGCTGGGGATGTTCAACCGTGTGTGGGCAGAGGGCTCTATTCCAGCAGCGTGGAAGACAGCAGTGGTCATCCCGATTGTAAAACCGGGCAAAGACCCTACTTCTCCTTCCAGTTATCGCCCAATCGCTCTGACTAGCTGTGTCTGTAAACTTATGGAACGGATGGTCAGTGAGCGGTTGGTGTGGGTGTTGGAATCACGGGGATTCTTATCTGTGTCCCAGTGTGGCTTTCGACGGTTTCGGTCAACTATCGATCATCTAGTTGCCCTTGAATCAGATGTGAGGGAGGCTTTTCGCCTGCGTCATCATCTGGTTCAGGTTTTCTTTGACTTGGAGAAGGCGTATGATACGACGTGGAGTTATGGGATTCTCCGTAATCTCTATAACTATGGCTTGAGGGGACAGATGCCACTGTTGCTTTCTGCTTACCTCTCAGGCCGTTCTTTTCGCGTTCGTGTCGGGGCGACTCTTTCCCGCCCGTTTGTCTTGGAGAATGGTGTGCCTCAAGGAGGTGTTCTTAGTGTCGTCTTGTTTGCTATAGGGATCAACCCCATTGCTCAGCAAGCTACTGTTCCCCAGTCATTGTTTGTCGATGACTTCGGCCTGCGCTTTCGGGCAGCTCGCATGCAGACCTGCGAGCGGCAGCTACAGCTGGCAATTAATAAAGTCCAGACCTGGGCGGTAAGTAATGGTTTCCGGTTTTCTCCGGACAAGACTGTGTGCATCCACTTTTGCCGCCAACGAACACTGCACCCGGATCCTTGCCTGTACTTGGGACAGGCACAAATTCCTGTTGTCCCACAGGCACGTTTCCTGGGTCTGGTGTTCGATTCCAGGTTGTCTTGGCTTCCACACTTACGCCAGCTTAAAGACAAGGCTTTGCGGGCGCTTAACATCTTGCGGGTCCTGTCGGGCACTTCATGGGGTGCCGATCGCGCTGCCATGTTGCGCCTCTACCGAGCCCTTGTCCGCAGCTAACTTGATTATGCGTGTATGGTCTATGATTCGGCTAGTGACTCCACTCTCCAGATGTTGGACACAGTGCATCACAGTGGCCTGCGTGTGGCGACTGGGGCTTTTCGAACTTCTCCAGTGGTCAGCCTCTACGCTGAGGCCTCGGAGCCACCTTTGGCCATTCGTCGGCGACAGCTTGCCATTCAGTATGCTGTGCGTTTGCGTGCTGTGCAATCCAGTCCTGCTTGGTCCATGGTTTTTGGGCCAGACTTGCGAGTCGGTAGACGCAGGGTGGGTAAGGGTGATTTCCGCGATAGGCTCCAGCAGTCCTGTCAGGAGATAGATAGCCTTTGAAATGCCCTGCGTCTTGAGGCTTGGGAGAATGCCAGTTGCCCCTTGGCTTGTCCCAGGTGGCAGTTTCATTTTTGCTCTGGCGTCTCTCCCGAAGGGTTCCACTCTACCAGCAAGGTACTTACAGGAGTTCCGGCGGCTGAGTTCTCAGTACGCCGGTTATCAGCGCCTGTTTACTGATGGGTCGAAGTCTGACGTTGGCGTGGCGTGTGCTTGTGTGTGTAAGGGTGTAACGGTTGCCCATCGCCTTCCATCAGGCTATTCTGTGTTCTCTGCAGAGCTTTTGGCTCTTGGTTTGGCGGTGGAATGGATCCTTGACCTTCAGGGCACGCATTTCATTGTCTTTAGTGATTCCGTGAGTGCCCTGGAGTCCTTGGCGAATTACAATCCTCGGAACCCCTTGACACAATGTGTCCAAGCTTTGCTTTCCCGCTTGCCTGGCCAGCGGAAAACCGTGCTTTTCTGCTGGATCCCGGGCCATGTTGGGATAGCAGGGAATGAACAAGCTGATTCTGCTGCAAAAGGGGCTCTTTCTGGCCCTCTCGGTAGGGATCTCAGCCTTGTTCCCTCAGATGCCTTTCCAACTCTGCGTCTGAGGTTACACGCTTTTTGGCAAACCTTGTGGGACAGACAGGACGGTAATAAGTTACGGGCCATTAAAGGTACTGTCGAGGAGTGGCACTCGGCGTGTCGCCGCAGTCGCCGTGAGGAGGTTGTGTTGGCCCGTTTGCGAATTGGTCACACCCGACTTACTCACTGTTTCCTTTTGCGGGGGGGTTGACCCTCCTGAATGTTCTTGGTGTCGACGGCCACTTACGGTCCGGCACTTACTTGTTGATTGTCGCCATCTTGATGGTGTTCGTCGTCGGTTCCATCTTCCGCATGACATTGCGCGTCAGTTGGGCGATAAGTCTGTCCTCCTGTCCGGTGTTTTTCAATTTTTGCAGGAGGTACAGATGTATGACAAGATTTAGATTAGGGGTTTGAATAACATCTCTGTAATGTGTGGTGCAGTGGCAACCCGGACCACTGCACTGTGACTGAGGTTGGCGCTAATGACCAAGTTGTCGACGTGCCATTAAGCCTCAATCCCCCCCCAGGCACGGGCATCATGAGTGGATCCTGGCCATTCCACGTAGATATTGATGAATGTCAGATTTGCATCACAGACTGCCTGCAGATTGATTGAATAATAACCTTTGCGATTATAGTAACTTCGCTGATCTTGGTTAGGGACCTTTGTCGCTATACGCGTATAATCAATACAACCAACTGTACCTGCCAGTGGTTGACGTCTCAACCTCTCAAATCCATCAACAACGTGGTTCATTTCATGTGGGCTTGTTGGCCAAGTTATGTGTTCTCTTGTACGCCTAGATATACAATGACAAACTAATATAAATATTCAGTTAGCATCGCCACATATCCCCAAAATGACCATCGACTCCACGGAATGACTCCTGATTGGTAAGTGGAACAGCATTCAGAATTGGAAGTGGAATTTGTCTCCTCGGTAACATACGATGTGGCAGTAAGTTGAACTATAATATGTAAAAACAGGAATTGTTTTATTATTATTGTAAAGGACAGGAAAAAGAAGTATTGAACTGCAGACAAAATAAAAAAATGGTCCACATTAGTAGTCCCTGGATAAAGGGTCTGAGAAATTGTGCAACCCCAAATGAAGTTTCAATATTTGCAGCTTTAGCTGCATATTTTTTTCCTAGTAGTTCGTTCTACACTGCTATGACTTGGCCAGCAAAGAAATTTAATAATTTCAGCACTAGTCTATTTTTTCAACTTTGAATCTGTGACTGTGCAGGTGGTGGTGCTCCAGCAGTTTGAAGATTAGCAACAACCAAATTGTCAGTGTTTTTTTTTATTCCACCATACACAGTAGGATTAGTATGCCAATAATTTTTTTTTTCACTTTATGCAATCTAAAACATACCTATTCATTTTTTTGCTTCTCTACTACTTTACTTGAAAAAAAAAAGTCAGGATTATTTTTTTTCTATTTTAACCCAATTTTTCACATTGTGTCAGCCCAGCTCCCAGTTAGCTGCTACTGTAATATGGAGAGGGGAAAAAAGAACTTAAATAGTGAAAATGCAACAATCTTTTTAAACTACTTCACAATATCGCCATGGAGGAAGGAATTAGGTAGGAGGAGACACTGCTACAGTGAGCCTCTAATCCGAGGTCACGACTCGTGAGCTGCACGCACCTAGCGGCGGGATTGATGAACTAACCTCTACACCCGCCGCACGCTATGGAAAACACATTATTTGTCGCACTAAGAAGCCTAGCTTTGACCAAATTTTTGACTACAGCATTAGAATACTAATTTAAAGGGCTATATTATTTATAACAAAAGTTAAAATAATGTTTGGATAATAAAAAAAGTATAAAAAAAAAAAAAAAAAGTTTGGATAAAAAAAAAAGACCAAGTGGCTTAGGTTGAATGAGACAACACGTCCTAGATGGGCTCCCGATTATGGACTAAATTTTGGTGTTTATGGAGCAATGTGGGCCCAGTGAGAGTTCAGGTGTGTTTCGTGAGTGTTCAGTGGTCAACTGGAAAGTGTTTTGAGGTCCGTAGCTGACCTAGTTCCAAAGTTGTGACTAATTGAATTTCGTCTGTTTCTGTGGAGATTTTCCCTGCTGGTGGCTGCCATCTTTGTTGTTTTGGTCATGAAATTGTATTGGGTAATATAAATTTGTATTGGGTAATACAAATTCCGTTGGGGTATACAGATTTGCTGGTTACAGTGGATCTTGTTGATGGTTTAGGTCAAATTTTTTTTTTATCCCAATTCCAATTTGTGTGGGTACTTTGAGACTAAATGAGCCAATCCCCCTCAAAATTTTTAATTTTGGGCAACTTTTTCACTATTTTTAAAATATTTTTCTACAACGTCTCGATAAAAAAAAAACCATTGACCTGACAGTGTTTTGGAGCATTTATTTTTCATACTTTTGAAAGAATCACTGAGTTATGGAGGGATCCAACGTTTCTATCACAAACTGTATCTCTAAGGAACTGTACCAACAAGATTATAAAAGTGTAACGCATGAAAACCGTAGAGATACATTGTATTTTGACTCCTATCAAACCCCCATCCACATGGACGGGAGAAATCAAAGTACTCCTTCTATTTCCGGTAATCCCTCGGAAGGGACAATGAACACATCAGTTCTTGATCTTTCTGCTAAGGTGTTAGACAAACTTGCGACCTTCAGTTTGGAAAAAGACGTTGATTTGGCCGATCTTAGCGTGAAGGTTGACACTGTGGCACAGGATATTATGTCATCCCTCGATTTAAAATTCTCGGTTTTCAAACTAAGTTTTGAGAAATGGACGAAGAACTTTTTCGAAAAACAAAAACATATTCTTGATGAATATATCGATGATTTAGTAGAAAAGATGAGCAACAAATTGAAGATTATCACAGAATACCCACAGCAAATAAATGAAGAATCTACATCCACTGTATGGGGTTTAGCCCAAGAGAAAACTGAGTTGACTGCTACAGGTTCGGGTGAAACAGCAAATCTTAGTGTTAAATTAAATCTTACTGAAAGCGGCAAACTGTCGATTTTGGCGGCGCACTTGGATCACGACCAACCCGATAAACACTGTAGGATAAATGCCAGAAGTGAAATGCTAGTTAATCCTATATTGGAAAGAAATATCACCTTTGATAGAGGAGGAGCCCGACGCAAACGAAATAAGACAACAAATCTTCCACCATCCAGTGAAGACGGCTCTGTGAAAGATAACAAAATCCCAGTACGTAAACTAGGAGAAAATCAAAGGAAGAAAAGTGGCAGCCGACCATCCGAAACACAGCTTCAAGTTAATGCGACAAACAACAATCTCCCTGATGTTCTCTGTGACCCTACACCTAATGTTTCCTCACTCTGTAACCGTACAAATCAGACACGAAATGAAAATCTACAAGGTTGGCAGAAACTCCCACATGTTGCAGAAATGAATAGTGTTGGATCAACATTTGGGGATAAGTCACATGAAGCTACATGGACCACAAGGTCGACAATTTTAGGCGATTCAAATGTGAGAAAAGTACGGGGCAGCAACCATTCTGAATCTGTCACACTAACCTACCCAGGCCTAACAGTTGAATCTCTTGCAGAAAAATTGCCTGAACTTGTCAAGATAAGCAACAAGTGTGGCTCATTTATCATCTGTGCAGGTACAAATAATATAGGTTAAAATACCACCGAACCGAATTGCACTGTATCTATCCGACTTTTCCACATCACTCAGGTATGCTTGCCCAAACGCCCATATTACCTTAGTCGGCTTGTTCCCCAGACTAGGACGCTTAAACAGGGAGAAAGATGTACTAGTAATGCATACAAACAGCCTTATTAGGAAGATGTGTGTGGCCCAAAATCTCTCCTTTTTGTCATTGGATTGTGATATCTTAAATGATCATACACTCCTTGCCAGTGATGGGATACATCTCACTACACGGGGTAGAACAGTGCTCCAACTCAGGTTGGCGTCATTGCATGACTCATCGGAAAACTACTAAATGTAAATGGGGATCCCCCCAGTACGGAGCCACGTCCAGTGAGGGGCTGTAGTGTTACTAACCGTTTTTTGCCTTGTGCTTTTTTTAACGCGCGTAGTGTTGTCCGAAACTCGGGATGTTTTAATGCAATGCTTGATAGTGGTGTAATTATTTTAAGAATTAGCACTTTTTCGATATAAAATATCGATATCAATAATCTGTATCGGTATCGGTATCTAACGATACACAACCGATACTTCTTATCGATATAACATTAACTTATTAACTGCAACAGCCTTACGACATCCGTTTATTATTACCAGAATAACATTAGCTTTAGCTTAGCAGACGACACTCAGTGCATTCGGCCTCTGCCTCATGCACTCTAATTGCCGCCACATGTGGGCCCATCCAGATACTCAGTCAACATCAGTGGTCCGGCTCCTAACCCAATCAGCTCTTCCCTCAGCCTCAGCATCCAATCGCACATCGTCTGCTACACAAAAGAGCAGGATGCAGGCCCCCTTTAAAATCAAGGGTCCTGCAGATTTTCACTCTCACTCCCGACTTTTTGGACATCAATTGCCACCAGCCACTGAGCCTTTGGAGCCGGAATCCCCACAGCAGTGTTCAGAGTTAAGTAATAACGACGATCTTGGACTTAGCCGAATTTTAAGGGAGCTTCCCTCCTTTAGAGACTAAGTTCGGGTCAGTGTTTGGAAAGGGCGCATCTTTATATAAGAGCCCCCTTCTTATTTCCCTTAACCCCAATTAATCTAGAGTGCTTTAACGTTAGTTATTGAAGGTTTAACTCAATTTAACGGTGGGATAACCCCAACCCTAAATAATCGAATTAAATAGCTTTTGGACCGATATCTTGTGTGGACTCCCTTACTTTGCTCATTATTGCTTGTATGTGCTGTAGTTAGTAAAGATCGCATTAGCGCCGGCCGGTACGAATTTATTATTACGTACCTCTGTTATCCTCGTAACCCTAACAATCAGGAATTACGAGAGATTTACAATGGTGTCGAAGTTTTAGATTCGAATTTAACCCACGCCTAATCATTAAGAAAACTGCAGCACGTTAGTCATTATTGAGCGAAGTAGCGAGTTTTCGGATTAAAATTTTGAAAAAAAAAATACCAGAGCAAGTAGGCTACTCGAAATCGAATTTTTCCTCCCAGTCTAATCGATCGAATTTAGGACATAATCATGCCTAGTCACAAGAAAAGCACTACAGCTAGCAAAAGCTCGAAAAAAGTTCCCAAAAACAGGAACAATTTAAGGCTTTCGACTAGTGGTAGGCCAATTGTGAAGCCCAGTCGCCTTGCAGACGCTCACGCAGACAATGCACCTGTTCCTCCCGCCTCGCAGCCGAATCAATCTCGGCAGAGCAGACAACGTAAGCGCGTGCCAAGAGCACCTGCTAACAAGCGTAGCATAGTTGCGGAGAAATCCCCACTACGCCAGCAGCCAACAGATGAGCATCGGAATGATGCCCATGAATCACGTAGCCCTCCTCGTGATTCCCGTCCACAGCGTTCTCGCACGAATTCGCCAGACGATTCCAGGAGAAACAGAATGAATTATTCACGTAGTCGCTCACCACAGCATCATAGCCTTCCACCAAATAATTCACGCTATTTTTCGGATGGATTAACCGTCAATCCCCCACTTTTCTTGGCCCCAGCAAGAACAACGCAGACTACAAGCCAGCAACATCAGCCAATCTTGCATTCAAGCCCCACCGCATCAGACAGCAGCAACTTTTCACGAATTTTAGCAGGCCTACAGCAAGCCAACGAAAGCCAAGTGGAAGTTTTAAATAGGCTAGCAGAAAAAATAGGCAGTACCCCACAAAACAACAACAGCAGCAACGAAAGAATTAGGGACAAAGTAGAAGCTCGAATGTGGGAGGACATCAGAGAAGCAAAGAAAAACCTGCCTAAATTCTCAGGGGAAGGAGGGACCGACATTTTCACCTTCCTCCTCCTTACAGATAACCTGAGGAAAATTGATCCCCATTTGCCAGATAGCGAGCTGATAGCAGCAGCAACCAACAAATGCATCAACAGAGCAGCTCGTTTCGTCGCAACAAGCCTAGTAATCGCCGAACAAACATCTTGGCCAACTTTCAAGTCAGCTTTAATTGAAAGATTCGGCGCTGGAGGAGCCGAAATTACTAGGGCTAAGTTTTTAAGGGCAAAAATGTATGAAGGGGAATCAATCGAAGCATTTGCCGATCGTCTCGAAATCATGGCAGCCGAAATCTGGATGGTTCAGCCAGAAGATAGCAATTTAGAAGCAACACTTAAGAAGAAAATGCGAGACGAAACCATGCGATGCACCTTTAAATCGGCCATGCCCAGAGAACTGGAAACGTTCTTAGCTAATCAAAAACCTAGGAGCTGGGAAGAAATGCTTCACGTCACGCTAAAACGTCAGACGGAAATCAGCGAATATACAGAAGAAGGAGAACAACAGCCTAAAAAGAAGCCACCACCTAAGCCTACAATCAGTACAAGTTTCACGTCATCAGCCCCAGACGAAACAGCCAACGTAACAGCCGCCGATCTAGCAAAAATGTTGCAAGAAATCGAAAAAACAAACAGAGAAGTTAGAAACCTGAAAATGCGTGGCGCCGTGCAAGAAGCCAGAGTCGACGTTTTCCAGCCGGAAAGAAAAGAATCACGCACGTGTTTTCGCTGCTACGGAAAAAATCACATCAGCAGAGATTGTAAAACACAAGAACAAAGACTGGAAATCGTTAGAGCAGCCAACACTAGACGGCTAGAAAAAGAGGGGAAACCAATTCCAAAAAGAGACGGACGAGGAAATTACCCAAGAGCAAACCAACAAAGAAGCAACAATCAAGAATCTAGGGACAACCAACAATTAAATTTGTCATCCTACAGTCGCCAACGTAGCAACAACCGCAACAGCAACAACAACGCAAACTATACTCGGCCCCGTACCTCAACAAACAACCAGCAGCAGCAAACCAGCGCACAACAGTCAAAAAAACTAGGAGATAGCTCAAAAAGTAACAGGTTTTTTGAGTTAGCAGGGTACCCCAGCACGGAAAAAATTCCGATCAACGCAGTCAGTACCGAAAATCCTGAAATCCCGTCATCCACCCCCACCCCCACGCCTAGAGAACAAACAAATAAATTATTTCACAGCAGGAAAGTCCACTCGACAATCAACGCTGCTGGTTTATTACTAGATTTATACTCAACAGTCGACTGGCACCAACAAAAACTAGCACTCAAGGACAGGACACTAACGTTGCCAAGATTAGCTTCGTATTTCGGCGAAATTCCCGAAAAATACGTAGCCCCAGCTCTAAATCTAAACTCCCATCTTGCAACAAATTTTACGGAGCAACTCAACAAAGTAAACAAGATTTTCAAGCTATCATGCGATTCAGTCATGTTAACACTCTTTGAAGATGGAATTGACTCCACAAATTTCCACTCGGAATTAAATTTATCCAAATCCAACAACCCCATAGTTCTGGAATTAATCGGAGATGACAGAACAGTCGAATTCCGTAGCACATCGGACACCAACGAAAGAAGATCGCATTTAATTCATTCCGGCGAAGCCATCAAGATTTCCGACCGTAGTCAACAAGAATGGAAGCTACGCATTCCTCTAATTCCGTCAGTGACATCACCAACAATCTGTCTAATTTATTGGGACAGCACTTCTAACCCCGAAAAAATTACAGAAGAAAAACGAAGAAAGCGTCAAGAAAAAAGGAAAACGCAGCAACA
>JAHWFP010012646.1:0-15373 GCA_023313725.1 Lithobius niger
ACGTAATTTTTTCTTGGGTCGGCCCTGCGCCCCGAATCCTTTTGCAATGCATGTCAGTGGAAAATCCGCCAGTCAAATGCTGCCCATCCCAACTTGCCTACGTTTTTTCTAATCGCTTCCTCCATACCGAGGGTTATCAGTCACGTCACGGGCATTGGGAAGAATATACGTGACCTTGACATCGGTTACAGGATTACTGCTAGTTGATGAATTCTTTTTGTTCATTACCTTGCTTTTAATTGCTAACCAGCTGAAGTAAATTTTTAAAACAGAATTTTTTTTCCTAAATTTGAGACCCGAATTTGGTGCTCCTGATAGTCATTTTTGGGGGGGGCAGCCGCCCCCCCCCCCTTACAGCACGGCCCTGGCGTGAGGGTAACTGTGGGACACGAGGCTAACACTGCAAACAAATCGAATATCGACCGATCAGAAACGTGATAGAAACAAGGGGGGGGGGGAGCGTTGCATTTATTTGTATTAAAGATACACTCCGCCTGCCTTATAAGAGCCACGCACAGAGAGCCATCCGTGCATGTTACTACCATTAAACCATTTCGCGATACTCGAAGTAGTAATACAAGGTCAATTAAGATAGTAGCTAAGTTCCTCGCAGCGAGGAACACAACTACTATCTCAGTTGGCCTTGGGCATAGTAGACGAATGCAAAAAATTATGCCGTCGCAAACCAGAAAAATTTTCGTATTTTAACTTCACACTTTATAATTTTTTAGGACAGTATCTTATAATTTTTCTTCAGCAATCAATTGGCATAAATAATTGTAATTTTTACTGCATTAGTCTTTTAAAGAGATTTTTGATCTCATGGTAATTATTAGCAAACGATTAAAAATTAGTACATGCACACACACACATGAAACGTCATGTTTATTGTAAGCGCACAAAGGATCATACTATAATCGCAGGATGCTATTAAATTAGTTCCCAATGTTCAACAGAAAATCTCCTAGACGCTACATTTTAAAACGAATTTTTAGCAAGGGATTGACTAACGGTAAGTAAATTGAACTTTGGGGCCGTACTTGAAGTGAAAGATCGAGTAAAATGGCATTGGGAGGAATGTACCTTTAATTTACTGTGTCAGGTGGGCGAGTTTATATTGCGTTCGGAGATATAATTTTACAAATAAGCTTCAGAAAGTAGCAAGTGATTAAAGCTTCAACGTATCTTACACAAGCACGTAAATAAACTCCTGATTCAAAATAATACTGTCTCGTAGTTTATTACTGTCAGGTGAATGAGAATATACACAATGACGAATCGTTTCAGTGTCGATTTTGGGTAAAAAATGATACTAATTCGTGACGTGTAGAAGCAACAAGAGTTACTTTTGTTTGATCCAACCATTTTAATAAACCATTTTAATTTTCGAAGGCACCCTTCGATAGCGTTATCCATATTCGAATCACAGCATCCAAGTTCCATATTCTCCGTCATCTAATAGGTTGATGTGGGGTCACGTAATCTCGTTTTAGTTATGGAAATTGGGCCCCACTGCTGCGCACAGTGTTAATCCATTTTTTATTTACCGTCATTTTCCTCATATTGCTCGAAGATCTATTGAAGAGTTGAAAAGGTGAATAGGCGCCTTTAAGTAAGTATGACTTAGGCACATGATGCCATTTTATGTTCTCGAATATGTCACAAGGAATATTATGATCGTAAATGCACTGACATTACATTTAAAGTTGGGAACTTAGTTGTCATACATACACATGTGCCTAGTTCTGCGACCAAGATCATCGCCAGGAGTCTGCAACCCTGATCTGCAGCCTGTATGTCATTGTCAGCGTATGTTATAACTACTCAAATTTGTATTGTATTAGTAAGTTCATTTTTCATTGGAAAGTATCCTACGATTTCACCAGGTCGTAGTTTTGAGGATGCGCATGACATTTTCAGCTGCATCAGCTGGACTTCAAACTTAAAGAAGTCTCACCAGATGAAGCTGAACGCAGTCACAAACAGTACAAACACGGATGATCAACAGTTCAGTTAAGAAGACCATCAATAGGAAGACAAAAAATAGGAGACTTACCCAAAATACCCTACTGAAGCAAACTGGACCGCCTACATTGAGGTCAGATCTGAAGCATCTGAAGCTGTTGCGTCTGCGTGCAAGTATTTCGAGCACAAAATAGCTAACCAATGCAAATCCAACCCAAAAGTACTGTTTTCCTACATCAATAAGAAACCTGGAGTTTTCCATCCCATCTAAATGTTGAAAATGACCCTATTATTTCAAATCTGTTTGAGCTTGCTCAATGATTAATGCTGAAGCTGTGCCTACCCCAAGTTTGGGCAGTCAGAGTACCGTGGGAGAGGTGTCATTTAACAGAACCTTGATCGCTGCATATCTCAGGAAGTTGTCTGAATTAAAAGTCGCTGATCCACACCACTTTTACTGCGTAGCTGAACTTAGCCATCCTCTCAAACTTACTTGTGAGCAGTCCACGCATGAAGGCCAGATTCCTGAGGACTGGCAGTTTGTCGGTATGGTTCCGATTTACAAAAGCGGGGATAGGACAAATCCCTGTAGATATAACCCAGTCAGTCTAACCTCTCAAAATAGCAAGGTAGGTTTATGAAACCATTATCAGGCAACACTAAGTTAATGACACATCTTGACGACAAGTTTTTACTTGGACATTACCAACATGGCTTCCGTGAGGTTTTTCTTGTGTTGCTAATCTGCTTGAATGTCTAAATAACTGGACTAAGTTCTTCGATGAAGTTAACTCTTTTTCTATTTACTTGATCTATCACGTATCTTGTTTTAGATGTATCAAGTATCTATTTTACTTTATCTATGAAAAGCTTTCGGCTGCATTTCACACGGTTTTTGCTCCAGAAATTAAATAACATGGGCATCACCGTAACATGATCGCTTGGATCCGCAACTTTGTTTCCAACTGTACCAAACATGTTCTGTCAGAGATGTTTTTTTGTGTGCTGCAGGGCTGTGCTTTGAGATCACTATTCTTTCTGCTGTATGTCAATGATTTGCCTGGTGCTGTTGATAACTTGTGTAATCTTTTTGCGAATGATGTTAAGATTTACCATTGTATTCGTTCCTGGGTGACAGCAGGAGTGTACGGATGTGTATACGTCATTAGCGCCTGGTGACAGGGATTCCTTGCAAAGAGGTCTTGATGTGCTTCGAAAGTGAACAGTGGAAAATAAGCTCTCGTTTAACATTGACAAGTGTTCTCTACTTCACCTCGGCAAAAATAATCCTGGTTTGGGTTATACCATGACAATATTTTTATTGATTATAAAAATACCAATAATTCACCTGGAATTTGAAGGTGGCTGATCAATGCCATATTGTATAGTATGTTCCACATTATGTTTGCAGAAAATTACTGTATGATGATGTTGTCATGTTTCTCTGCACGACAAGTGCAAAACAGTGGATATGAAACTTGCAGACTCTACACAGTTACTGTTAGAGTCTATTAGTAGGATATTTATGTGTTTTTTTGCACTCGTAGTGGAACGCAACGTGTCTTCATACAGTCAGTTTCCTGCAAACAATATGTAGAACAAAGTATAGCTAGCAGAGCCAACCAGATGCTTGGAAGAATCAAAAGGGGTTCCAGTACACTGGACTCCAGAACCACGCAACTGCTGTTTGTTACTTACACTAGACTTCAGCTTGACTATTGCATCCAGGTGTGGAACCCGTACATTGTCAAAGGCAAGAATACTATCGAATCGATACTCGGTATTTCTAACAATGCCCACAGATAAGAAGATACCATAATTATGGTGAACATCATAGGTGATTGGGCCTGACTGCATTTGAGGAAGGCGGCATGAGGGGCGATCTACTTGAAGACTTTAAATACCAGTATGTTAATAATCAGAATCACAAGAAATGCGAGAACCTTTTCAACCATGCTACTTTTCAGACTATCAAGGGCAATGATCAGAATTACTAGTTCTTGTTCTAGGGCTCTTGTTTTAGGACTCCAGACACAACTTCTACTACAGTGTCAGGCTAACCACACCCTAGAATTCACTCCCCAGGCATCTGGTCAGTCAGATAGATGAAGGACCGGTAAGTGAGGAACTGTGTTTGTCCATTCAGGCTTTACAAGTTGCTAACTTTGGTTGAGTATTCACACTGGTTGTTATATGGCAGAGGTGGGGAGGGGGCAGAGCAAATTAAGGGGGCGAGGGAAGAACAAGGATTTTCGAGTCCTTTTGAAGGAGGGGGCCATGAATTCTTTAGGCTTTGATTGGTGTGTGGGGGGGGGGGGGGGGTTTGTAGTCAGAAAAAAAAGTGATCAAACTAGAAGATAAATTTCTAATTGGAAATTTCTTTAAAAAAATGATGCAGCTTGCAGCTTTTTTACGTTGGTTTTGTTCCATTTTTTTGCTTACATTCCCTTTTAAATTGCTTTCGTTCCGTTTTGTTTTGAGCACATTATGTATAACAAAGAATGAAAGCAAAATGAAAAAGCATGAAAGCAAAAAAAAAAAGCTGTATTATGATTTTTTTTTAATTAACCTTGTTCTTTCTTCATAAATGTCACAGCACGTTTTCCACGTCTGGGCCCAACTTGTTAATGCAGATTAGTACTTTACTACAGAAATCATCTATGTACGGCCAGCTTGAGGGGTAGTTTCACAGGCATAAGAGAAGCTTCCTTTTTTTGAAGCTTGGCTTAGATACCAAGCTTTTATCATCGATTCTCGCATTTCCATATTTTATCTACTCTGCGCATGCGCGGTCTTCGACTGCTGGCAAATAGTTTTTTTTTTTTTTTTTTACATATCCAGATCCGAGGAGTCTTTTGAATCTCGGGCTTCAGGCGGATCACGTTTTTGGCCAATAATTTTTTTCCACGGATATTCCTGATCTGAGGTTTCTCTTCGGAAACCAACATGCCTGCCGTTCTCGATCCCATCAATTGATGTGACTCTTGACTAACAAAAAAATTGTATTCGAGTATATTATATTATTAATAATTTGTGATTGAGACCCATACTGAAACATCTTAGATACATTCATATTAGTTCAGTCTTAGTTTATGGAGGGCGCCATACGTTTTATGTGGGAATTTCTACTCAGTTTTTAGCCTAAAATTAAACTAAACTAAACGAAACTAGCTTGTATTTAGTCATGATTTAGCCTAGCTTGGTTGTAATTTAGTTTACTTTAGATTTGGGCTGAAAAATTAGCAAATATTACCAGATAGAACACGTGGCGCCCTCTGAAAACTCGGACTGAACTAATAGGGACGAATCTAATGTGTTTCAATAGGGACTGTCCACTCTACAATATGACTGGAAATGAACTACTTTTGTGCATCAAGTCACTGGACGGGCGATCGCTGGCTTTAAATAGTCCCGTAAAAGCACGTCCTATCATCGGCCGGGAGCAGCGCGGCTCTACGCGGCAGACGACATAAGTACCACCGGCCAAAAATCAAATGCTTCATACGTTGTCGTTTGCCTTTCCGGCACGCTGCCGCCAATAATTTTGTCATTGTCTTACGAAGTGTCGTTAAAAATGTGAAATGGAAGTAATAACTTCACAATAAAGACCATAGTCATTAGTTCGCTCATTAATTACGTTTGTTTTTAAGAACCATAAAAATGTCTAACATTGTGATCGGCAGTGATTACCATACTGGGGCTCGTGACAAAATACCTGTAGAACAACGTTTTTTGTTGTTGTTGTAGTTGTTTTTTTTTTCAGTTTTTTTTTCGTTGCTGACATTCAGTGTTCCCATCACGTGGGGCTAGCAGGGCATTTTTTAACATAGTAACTGTAGCGTCTAGCACTTAGTTATAATTATTGTGCATATTACCTTCATCAATTGGATGCTTCCACACGTAGTTCTGGCTACGTCATAAATGTTTATATATTAAACGGACGTACAGGAAATGATGCCTGATACGATACAAGCAGGAGCGCATTATATACACGTCCTCTTATATTTATGCTACCCCTGATACAAGCCATCAGTGATGCTCCCGAGCCACAGGATGTGGCCCAGTTGCGTTCCTTCTTTGGTTTCATCAACCAATATTCCAAATTCATTAGTCATTCAGCAACTATCCTAGCACCCTTGTCAGCACTGATGCAAAAGGATGTGAAATGGAAGTGGGATGCAAGTTGCAAGCGTGCTTTTGCACAAATTAAGAAAGCATTTTTGAGTGCTGGAGTCTTGGTGCACTATTCGGACAAACTCCCTCTGAAATTAGTCCATGATGCGAGTCCGTACGGGGTAGGCTGTGCTTTATTGCGTGTTTTTCCCAGTGGGGAAGCGCGCCCCCTTGCGTTTGCATCGCGTACTCTGACTAAGTCGGAGAAGAACTACTCTCAATTCGATAAAGAGGCCTGTTCCGTAATTTTCGGAGTGAAACGCTTTCATCATTATCTATATGGCCAAAAGTTCACATTAGCCAGTGACCATAAAGCATTGTTATGGATATTTGGTCCCAAAAATGGGATACCAACAATGGCTGCTTCTCGAATTCAGCGTTGGGCTTTGTTCCTTCAAGCTTACACCTATGACATTGTCTATATTAAAGGCGAACAAAATGTCGTAGCTGATAGCTTGTCAAGATTTCCCTTCAGTGTTAACAATGCAGATGATTTGAGTGATGAAGATATGGAGATTTCCTTGTTTAGCTGGAGACAGGTTGGGTTGCTACCTATTTTGCCCGAACAGCTAGTACATGCTTTTTAGATTGAGTAACTGTGAGTGACTATGTACGTCGTGGTTGGCCAGAAAAAGTTGCTAATAACCCTACTCCCTTATTTTCACCGTAAAACTGAAAACACTAGTGAAAACAAGTGTTTGTTTTGGAGGGGAAGAGTAATTATACCGCAAGTGCTGCAAAACCAAGTGCTTACCGAATTACATCTAGGACATTTTGGTGTGGTGAAAATGAAAGCTCTAGCGCGTGCGCATGTATGGTGGCCTAAAATAGACGAAGATATCGAGTTACTTGTTAAAAAGTGAACTAGCTGTCAAAGTAATTGTGAGGAAACAGCACTTGGACCGAAGCACGTGTGGGAATTCCCGTCTCAGCCCTGGAAAAGCCTGCACGCAGATTTTGCTGGGCCGTTCTTGGGTGCAATGTATCTGATAATAGTGGATGGTTAGTCAAAATGCCCCACTATTAAGGCCATGCCTTCAATGACTGCTCAAGCTACAATAGAGGTGTTCCGAGAGCTTTTCACAAACAAAGGCTTACCGTTTGTAGTTGTGACTGATAATGGGGCGCAGTGAGTTTCGAGTGAGTTTAATGCGTTTCTACAGTGTAACGGCGTTACCAGAATTTCGGGTGCACCGTACCATCCGGAGACGAATGGCCAGCCGAGAATATGGTGCGAAATTTTAAGCGTTCTTTGAGAGCTGCATTATCGTCAGGGGACAAACCCAATGTTGCACTACAGAACTTCTTGTTAGCCTATCGCACAACGCCACAGGCTACGACGCAACAAACACCTGCTAAACTATTGAACGGGAGAGAGCTCAGAACTATGATAGAATTACTACGACCAGATTTGAGGCGTACAGTAACAGTAAGGCAAAAAAAACAACTTCAGGGTAGTAATTTCCGGAGGGACATAAGCTTTCTGCCAGGTGACTTTGTCTGGACACGTGACTTTCGCTTGCATCAACCAAAATGGCGGCGGATGTCGATTGCTACTGCTCATGGCAACCTTTACGATGTCAGTGATGGCATCCTTCAATGGTGTCGTCACCGAGACCAACTTCGTCCTGGAACAACTCCTGATACCTCTGCTGATGAGGACGCTGCGACAGCAGCGCATCTCCTTCTGGGTCTTTGGAACCATCTCCAAGACGAATTGTGGAATATAACATCCCAGAGGTGCAATCCATGTTGCCTCCTGTAATGGGAGAGGGACCAGTTATCAGTCCCGGAGTTTGTGTTAGTCCCGAGCCCGAGGCCTCTGCTTCGGCTTCGTCGCGGAATCGTCCTGAGCCTGAATCGTCCCGAGTCCGAGCGGTGGCACCAGGTTCGTTGAGGATATTTTCATCTGCTTCCCGCTCATTGCTGGGAGATTTGCCTGGTATCCTTCCTGGCAGTCGTCATTCTTCGCCTCAACCAAGTGGTCCCCAACTTTGTCCGAGACGTCGGATTAAGGCGCCGGTCAGGTTAGGCTTATGATTTGACTGTTTGCTATTCCCATTTCTATTGGTGGTTTGGCGTGAATTGTTTGATATTGGCTAATAGTTTGCATGAATTGTTCGTTATTTGCTTATGCTCTGTGCATTTTTGTGCGTGTGGGGGAATGTAGCGTCTAGCACTTAGTTATAATTATTGTACATACATATTACCTTGATCAATTGGATGCTTCCACATGTAGTTCTGGCTACGTCATAAATGTTTATATTAAACGGACGTACAGGAAATGATGCCTGTATACCTCAGCCGATCATTCAATCAATGCCTTGTCTGAGCTCTCTCCGCTCATGCGGCTTAATTAATTATTAATATTAAGCCTTAATAATATCAATGTAGGCTACGAGTCACGCTTTGAGCCTTCCACTCTCCGTACACTACAGTAACTGCTGCTCCAAGTGGAGCACCAGTCCAGATCTTGGAGCAGTAGAGCACCAGCCGTTGCAACCCTTTTCCTCAAAGTTCAAACACACTTTTCGTTTTAAACATATCATGACGATAAAAAATGAAATTATGACGAAACGAATGTGTGAAAGTCGTTCGTCCCGGTTGTTTTCCAAAATTCCAGATGCCTCCAACCCTATATGGTTGAAACATTAGACCTGAAAACATGAGGATGGCAATGGCATATTTGTCCGTAGCACATGTTTGTTCATGCTCATTGACCGGCATCACTGCATGTTATGCTACCAAAGCCTCCTAAGGGACCGGTCATTATTTATCACCGGGGAAGGGGGAGGAAATTAGGGGGTCATGAAGTTTTTGGATCCACTCGAGGGGGAGGGGGTCACACATTTTTCAGGTCCCACCAAGAGGGAAGGGGTGTCAAAAATACACTGACCAAATGGAAGAAAGAATCATTTTTGGGACCTCAAAAATGACACATTCAGCATTCAAAATTTCTAAAAACTCCTCAGCTTCTGGGTGGCAAGCCCTCCAGACCGCTCCATAACGTGCGTGTTTACAAGGTTTTGAAGCTATTAGTACCATTTTGTAGAAAAGCCTTGGTACCTGGTTTCTTGGCTTCTTCTGTCTTTCAGGTGCTGACTACGTTACCGACGTAAGCATATAAGCAAACAGGGTGTTCATCATACTTATTGTATGAATCTCGACAAGAGATGGGTGTAAGAAACATTTTATAGAACATTTTTAACTCAACACTCTTTTCGTCAAAAACGAGACACGTTTCCTTACATCTTACTGCAAGTGTAGTTTTCACAGAGGGCTTTGTAGAAAAGCCTTGGCACTTAGTCCTGGTTTCCTTAGATCTAATGGTAACCGACGGTGTGGAGAGCTACTTACTTAATTTGGCTACAGCAATAATCTTGACTGCAGGAGTCTGAATGGGTATACGAAAAGTGCCTTTTTTGTGGGGGGGGGGGAGGTCACATTACTTTTGGACCATGAGTGAGAGGTCCAAAAATTAAGGGGGGGGGTCAAGATTTTTCCCCGGGTATCGATTGGAGGGGGCGTTGAAAATTTGGTGGTCATAGCTTCATTTCCTCCATTCCTCCTACCCCCCCCCCCCAAAGCCATAAATAATGACCGATCCCTAAAGTAAATAAAGCAAATTTTAAATGTAAAATTTCTGAGAACTTGGGTGCAAAAAAGTTTTCAGACTCCCATCCCCCTCTATTTCTGACTGTCCTAAGGCCTCAATCATACCCTTTTTTACTATTTGGAGCACCACTTCATATTCCTTAAAAAATGCCCTGGGGGCTAGGCACGCGATACGCTGGGTCAAAACTTAATAAAACCAGACACATATGTGTCATGATTTTCTTTTGGCTGGGTGGCATGATTGTTCCCGCATGAACGCGTATCGTGTGCCTTCCCCCCAAAGAAGAACGATAATTTGGGTAATTTGGGTAAATTTTGTGGTTTTTGCTTGTTCCTGTGGTTCCCAAGGTCAGGACTTCTGCAATCTAGTTCGGCAATGGCGCGAATATAGCAGCAAAAAAACTTGTGTGCAGTCCGGATTATATGCATATAGTTCAGTGTCGTACTTTAACAGATTTTCTCTGTTGTGAGATAATTGTTTCGACAGCCGCGGACCGTTTCCGGTAAAGAGAAGTGGACTTCCTGCGGTGGAATCGGACGGTAGGGATGCTGTAGAAATCTTGAAAGTTTAATCAAAACAAAGGTTTACAAATGCTGTTACTGACCTAATACTTTGGACATTCAAATTGTGATGTGTATTTCCTAGAATGTCAGTGTTTCATTTGTATGTTTTGGAGGCAGCTGTATTTTAAACGAGAGGTTTAATTATTGTTGACAGTTGCTCCGGATGGTGTTCACGAAAATGGCGGACCTCATCCCTTTAATCGAGCAGGAGATCCCCGAAGGAAGGCAGAGTTTGCAAGATAGTTACACAAATTTAGAAAGAGTGGCCGATTACTGCGAAAGCAATTACTTCCAGGTACAGTATAGAAACGAATTGGCAATGGTCAGGCATCATCTAGGAATTGTATTATTTTGATAGCTATTTTAGCTAAATTCTTGATGTTCAGTTGCTTACATTTTGGAGTTTTGTTGTATTTGCTTTCTCCGTGCTTTAATGTTTCTACAGCTTCATTACTACATAATACCAGCTACGTAATCCTGAACTCTTTCAGGACTGTAAACAGTTGTTATGATAGGAGGAAACGCTAATTGAAACAAAACGAAAATGAAAGTTTGTGAAAGGGCCCTCAACCGTGTTAGCCTAATTTAATAAGTATCCTTTTGGCTGCTGCGAGGGATATATTGTGCCGAGCGTGTGATGGGTAACGACAGGACTTTTGCCGGCGACCTACCTACCAGAAATGATTAGCTGCTTTTGTAACGTTGAACAAAGGGGTCACTCAAATAGCGAACATGGAAAAGAATGGAACCGTGCTGAATTAATGCCAAAAACGTGAATTTGTATACAAGAACAAATATAAATCCAAACAAATGCTACATCATGACATGACCGAAACAACCCACGTCATGTGTAATGCTATTGTGGTAAGCCACTTACAGGTTTGCTGCTAGCAAGGTGGTGCTAAGGAATTACAATTAGTAGGTGATTGAACAGGAGCTACTAATTCTTAACTCAATTATTGCAAATACAATGTTGAAAATGAAATAGGATAGAATCTGTATGATAAGTTTGAGGGTATGCCCCTCAAACAAGATTGGATTGTTTACTGGTAAAATATGATCGTTTTGCCGATCGATCCGATCAACCTCTGATTGGAAATGATTGGATCGGTACAGCCTTAGTAAGCAGTATTGCTTGGTAAGATAGCCCTTGTAATTCTGCATGCAATGCCGGAAACTGCTCTTTTCTAGCTGGTACTGTTCCTGCATCAGGGTTTAATAGTCGCCACTTTGGCAAATAGTGCTAAAAATCAGGAGGCCAACTGCTGAATTTTCCTCGCCAAAATGGCGTGTCGTGATGGACATTGGTGAAAGTTGGTTTTAGAAGTGACATCCGTTTGTCCCCAGGCAATGTAGGCACAGAATTATAGCAAAGGTAGACTGGGTCTCTGGCGAGGTGAAGTCTGAACTGTAAGAGATGATAGTTTCAGGATCTTGCCGTGTTTCATTTAGTGAACCGTCAACATTTCATTCTCACCTACGAGTTACGCTATACCAAAACGGTCCAAGTAATCTTCCAATACTTGTGCATTTTTGTGACCTAGTCCTGCCACCTTATTCAGGCCACAGTCTAGAACACTAAAATCAACACCAATTTATCAGTATCATTTTTTCAAAAGATTTGACGTTCTAGAAAAGAGTAAGTTGGTGTTGAATTCAGTACTGTAGGAGTTAATCTGAAGTTGGTAACAGGCCTAGCCATTGAAAATTGGCAAGTACAGTATTCGAAGATTACCGGGACTGTTTTGGTATAGAGCAACTCTTTGGTGAGAATGTTTTTTTTTAATCCAAAGTAAAGTGACCAAAACATTGGCATATTCAAATGTATAGCATTTTCAAGTAATACAGAAACTCTTCTGTTATCAGCTTTTTTGAAGGATTTTGTGATCCAACTATTGCAGGCTTCATAAAAAAATGGCGCACTGCGTCATATTTTGGGAGATTAAGAAACAGAATTTTTAAAAAGCCACCATACTCGCATGAACTTTTCAGTTGTACACTTAGGAGTTACTGAGGTGCAAATTTAATTTTGGTGCCTTGTAAACTGTGAGGAGGTAACTGTACACTGATCTTCGTCTTTAGTCAACCATCACCAATGTCGGTCGCCACTCGCCAAACGGCGAGGACAATTCAGCAGTTGGCAACTTGGTTTTTAGAGCTACTCGCCAAAATGGCGAAGGATTAACAAACCCTAATGCTTAAATTGTATATCTCTGGAACCGTATTAGCTAGAAACAAGCAGTTAGCGGCATTGCGCGTAGAAAGCTACAGCAACGGAAAAATCACAACACAGACAACACACCGTGTGATGTAAACAAAAGAGAAAACACTTTTTGTAGGCCTGAAGAAGACAGTAGGCATTAATACTTAATGCAAAGCTGTCGAAAATTCGCAAAAATACGGTGATTGTTTTTTTCAAGTTGAGATTGAGCGTACGAGTATGGAAAATTTAAATGAGAATTACAAGGGCTCTCCAACTAAGTGTGCAACAATGTACTAGCCACTTTAGTTGATTGGAGAGCTAGATTAATGCAAACAATACTTAAGCATTAAGTAGTAGCACAAGTGCTAAAATTGTTTCAACATGGCGAGGAGGTAATGGACAATGGCGAGTGCATTTTAATGTCTACCGCCAAATGGCGAGTGCCACACAATTCACATTCGTGAAGGTTGTCTTTAGTGCATGTTTTTTGCTTTTTGTTTTTCCTTTTCTCCTGTATTATCCGAGTTCATGTGTCAACAAGGGTTCAAGAACCCTGGGGGGTTCAATTCCTGCACTCAATGATAATGTAAATTTTTTTTCAATTATTGCTGCTCACTTTTACTTCTTAGGTTATCAGTGTTGCCTCCGTTGTGTTTCTTCTTTTTCTACTAATACTTACAGCTAAGTTTTTTTTTTGTATTGTTTACAGCGAATTATGTATATTCAGTTTTGTAACTTTTTGTTTGCACCATTGCTTCATTTTTAAGCCATGCAAAGTTAATTGTTTGGTTTTCAGGCGTGTGCGGGTGCCTTAAATTATCGCGTATCAACATTTTTTATCTGAACCTTGGTCCACCTGCTAAAATTCGTTTTCACCGGCTTGAAATGAGCTTTCCAATGGTGCAAATATCAAACCTCTAGCTCAAACCACTTAGAAGTAATTTGGCAAAAACTAATATGTTTTTCATACTAGATGACATAAATAACATATTAGCAGAATATTAGGCTATACTTTTTTAGGCTGACTGCATACTCTTTCGGCTTTGAGCCAGGTAAATGAAAAGAAATGTGGTCAGTTAAAGGGACACCCGGCCTGCCTTATAACAGCCACGCGCTGATCGCCATCGACGCATTTACCAGTGCTAAGTCGGCTGGGGTGTAGCTGCCGTCTCGGTTGGATTTGGGAATAGTATACGAAAAATCATCAACTTAAAGATTGTGTCGTCACAAACTGGAATGATTTTCGTATTTTAAAATTAGTCTATAACATTTTAGGCTAGTATATTATAATTTTGGGCTAATAATGTGATCTATTGGCATAATTAATTTTAATTTTTACCACATTAGTCTTTTAGATTTTTGATCTCGTAGTAATTATTTAGCAAACGATTAAAATTAGTACATGTGCACACACAGATGAAACTTCAAGGTCATTGTAGGCACGCAAAGGATCATATACGTGTAGGATACAGTAAATATAGTTAAGAATTATTCAACAGAAAACCTCCTAGACGCCGCGTTTTAAAACAAATTTTTACCAAGGGATTGACTAACAGTAAGGAAATGGACCTTTGGCGCCAAACTTGATGTGGAGGATCGAGAAAAATGGCGCTGGGAGGAATGTACTTTTAAATAAAATAAAATAAAATAAAATGCGTGGTTGCCTGGTGCTTCAATTTGCTACCTCGCCCGTAAACCAAACAATTTTTTTTACATAGTCTTATTCCCTTTCCATCAATGGCACCAACATTCTGTTGCTCAGTGGAATCCTGGCTGTGGTTATGTACCTCCCGTGGCTGGTTCGAGTAGTTTTTGTTATAGGCTACGTTGCCTTGGAGAGATGGCCGAGATCCGGAATTCGTTGGTTCGAGTGCTGGTCATGCCATCTTCAGTGAAATATAAGGTGATAAATAAAAGATTGCCGAATCGAGCTATTTTTAGTATGTGATTTTTCCTGTTGTGTGATTGGTCTTCTGATATTCATACATGTATGGTTGTAGCGGAGTGATCGTAGCTCCTTACACAGTGACTCGTTGGAGTTCGTTTATAATAACATCATGCCCAAACTACTAAAGCGAACTTGATGAAATTTGGCATGGCGACTAAGTACAATTCGGAGAGTTTTTTTTTTCAGATCGAAAGTCTGGTAGCCTATATTTTGGGTTGGAAAGTAAGGAAAATCTATCGGAATATGTTAAAAACCAATTAGAAGCCACTTTTGGTGTGCGTTGCTTGTAATAGTGTGGATTTCACATTGAACAATGCTCGGCAACTTGGTGAACGCCTGACTAGAAAGTGACACTGCCATGAGAGCGAACGAACACGGCATGGTGCACAACGGCAACAACAGCAAGCTCGGTCTAACGCACATTGAGGGCTACGAGCCCCGCGTTTTTTCAAATATTCCTCAATCAGCTAGCACACCAGCGATGTAGATAACTGAAAGAAGTACGTTTATTTAAGCCTGAAGAAGATAGGAGCACCACATTTTACACCTGTATGGACAAACTGCCCATCGAAAATTCTTAAAATACTGACGAGTACTTTTGACTTTGAGTTTCACCGTCAACAAATTTTTTACCTGAATAATGCTTTGATCAAACAAAAAATGCAGCAGTTCTGAGGATCAGCAATTCAGGTTCACGATAAATGTGCAACTGCTTTATGAACCAAAGAAAAATTGTTCCATAGTTGAGAATCCGTTATAAAATAACACTACTAAGTTCGCAAAAATTCACAATACGGACTCGCACTCAGTCCAGCAAATTTTTGATATGACCCCAGATACCTTCGTTGGGCTTCGAGGATTTTTCCGGCTTTCTACATCAACTACATGGTTGTCTGTTTCGTCAT